>JAGDQP010006387.1:0-71998 GCA_022664845.1 Lepisma saccharinum | reverse complement strand
TTGGCAACCGTGTCTTGCTCCTTTGTTTTCATACATTTGGTTGGCAATCGTTTCTTGCTCCTTTGTTTTCATACATTTGGTTGGCAACGCTGTTTCCTTCTTCTTTCCTCATCTTCTAGAGGAATGACCTTTCCAGGTGCCATCTTAGATTACATCATCAGTAATTTCTCAATCGTTTTCTACTACAAACTGTGTCAGCTAACCTTGCCAACACTTTCCTCTGTTGTCACGTGATGGGAATTTTCACACCACATCTTCGGTCAGCCACGTTTCCTATGACGTCATTTTCCTCACCAAAATTCACCCGTAGTGTTATACAAACACCTCCTACGTCACCTCAAGCCACCTACGTGGACCGCCATCTTAAATTTGCGTCACTCTTCGATTATGTCATCACTTTTTCCCACCCAAAATTCATTCATAGTCTTCTACGAACGTCCACAGCACGTCATGGGGTCAACTACCTACCACGTCCTACGAGAATGTCAACAACCTACCACGTCAATTGAACTACGTGGTGGGTGCCCCTGGAAGGCAGGCAACCCGCAATTTTCTAACGAGTACGACCGTCTTCTACTCACTATCTTTACGATCCCCCTTCGTAATTTATAACAAATCGAACACTACCTATAGAATAGAAATAACTACCACTCGATACACCTGTAAGGTAACAGGTAACGAAAGAGTGACGACAACCCTATACTACTATCAAAAGAAATGTTCTAGGTATCCTTTTGTGTACAAAAGCAGTCTTCGTAGTGTATTGAAGCCAGTGATGATTTCAGAGGGTGGCCCGGGGGAGAAATTTCTTCCCCCCGGGGTCACGAATTTCCCCTCCGGATGCATCAAGTATTTCCTTTCCATTCTCTATTATCAACACGATTCTCTATCTGCGCTTACTAGAAAACAAAAATATTAAAATTAAAAGATAAACAATGATTACAAAAGAATTAAATTTTCCGTAGTTTACCAGCTTTGGTTAAAGGAGCGGGCATAAAGGTGTGGTAGCGAAAGAAAACAAAGCGGCATTACTTGGAGGAAACCTACCTAACTTTATTGCATCGTAGGATCGTAGGCCGGCGATGTTTATCGTTTCTGTCAATGAAGTTTTGTGAAAAGGCTCCGTAAATATAATAAAAATAAATTGGAGTTTGTTTTTATGTGAAGTGCACTTAAAGAACGATTTAGAAACTCTATATATATATATATAAAAAAAAAACAGGTGGAGTTTTTATTTCAGTACCTTTCACAAATTTCGGAAAAGCAACAGCTAGGTAACTCTGGGAAATTAGAAAAACATTCAAGGTCAGAAAATATGCAAAAGTCATTTCAATTTAGAATAATCGGTTACATTGCCTTAAAGCTCTCATTCGCTCGCAAATAATTGAGCAAAGTGAAAACGAGAAACAAGCGAATCGATAGGGTTTGCGTACGTTCGTTGAAAGCATGTACTTTTTGGTGAAATAGGAAATTCCTCACACCAGTAAATATGAACCTTTAGTTCAGAGAATTGTACTAAAAAATAATAGTGTTCTTGAGCGTTGGGTTCAATCTCAAAGTGAACGTTGCACTTACGCGAGTAGAAATACAGCTTCAGAGGTGCATTGGGGAAGGTTTCATATGGTGAGGACGAATTTCTTCTTCATAACAGACTTTATTCCTTAATGGCAGACGAATCAACGAATGTTAAAAATCAAGAGTTAAACGAATGTTTGTCAGTTTGTGCGTTGTGTTGCCATCGCTCCTTCTTTTGAAGTTCGAGAGAGATTTTTGTGCGTGGTTGAGCTGAAAGGCATTGACGCCCAATCAATATTTCAGGCAATTAATGAGGAATTAAACAAGCGAAAACTTTGCTATGAACATTTAATATCGTGTTCTTTTGTGGGGGCTGCTGGTTCTGTTACTAGTGTTCGTGCTAGACTTTCAAAAGAAAAGGGACAGGAGATACCGTGCATACATTGTAGAGCGCAATTTTGTCAATCGCGGTCACTAACAGTAGAAACAAGCATCCAATTATAAGGTTTACACTGCATGTTGTGAAAGATATTTATAAACTCTTTCACGCTTCCCTGAAAAGAGAAAGAATTTTGCATGAAGTTCAGAAAGTTCTGGAAGAGCCTGTGTTAATGATTCCTGAAGCTGTCGATGTGCGTTGGCTTAGTTATTTTCGTACATTCCATTCAGTGCTTGTCTGCTATAAATCAATTTTAAAATCGAAAATATTCATAAGGGCGGTGCTAATTTATCTTCCTTGGCGGGGGCAATTTTGTTAGAATTGATGAATTTTAGTTTTATTGTTGGTTTGGTGATTCTGGATGAGACACTGTGGGCAGTTAGCAGCCTCAGCAAACTTTTACGAAAGGAGAAGATAACACTTTATTTTCTTCCTGCTCTTTCTTGTCTCTGGAACTGTGGGCCATTTAGGGTCAGTTCTACAAATCGACGGCTAAACTCTAGTCAGTGCTAAGTTGGGGCCAGCTCTCACTTTGCGTACTCTCATTGGCCAAAATCAGACTTGGCCTCAACTTGCGCTGACTTGAAGTTTAGAGGTCGATTGTAGAACTGACCCTTAGAGAGCATCGCGTCTCTTTGTGATGCACGGGACGAGGGAAACGAGATGCATAGGAAAATCAAGAAGCTTGAGAAAGATGCATCAGAAGTCAAAGGCGTGTTCTTGAACGAAGATAAAGTGAAATGTTTGAAAAATGCAAAACAGTTTGTGGAAAGTGTGATTAATGAAATGAAGCAAATATTCAATGATAAAGCCATGAAATTTATCCAGCGTAGTGCTTATTTTCAAGATTTTGATGCATTCTCATAGCTTAGTGAGAGTGAGTGTAAAGAACTCTGCGCTATTTTTGGACTCAATGATGTTGATGCTGTTACTGCAGATCTAAGTTCTTTTAAATATATTGCACGCAGTAAACCTGAAGATTGTGTAACAGATGTTGCTTAATTATTTCATTCTAAAAGCTGGTATTTGTTACGAGGCTCTTAAACTTCTCACCGGGCGTGTGATGTGTATCCCCGTTTCTACTGCTAGTGTAGAAAGGTCCTTCCTTCAGTGCAATGAACAGAATTATGACTAAATTACGAAATCGTATGGGTCAAGCTACTCTTAAGTCCTGTTTAAAAGTGTCGATCGAAGGAGACATGGAACCTACAGAAGATTTTATTCACGAGGTTATCGACAGGTATGCAGTGAAGAAACCAAGGCGCATTCGACTGATGTGAATGTAAGTTATTACGTTTCTATAATTTATTTAGTTTTACAGTAGTTTTTCTTCAACTTTATGAAAAAATCTCTAAATTTTTATTTAGAGAATTTATGTGTGCGATTTCTCAATAACAAGAAGTCTGGTTGGACACTTGCCTATCAATGTAAATAAACATTGTTAATAGACTTACAGAAAATGTCATTCCAGCATTCGCCTGGTGATCTGGGTGATAGGGATTGTTGTTGTTGTAGGAAAGTATTGTTTAAATTTTTTCACCTCCTGTGTAACGTAATTCCCTTCATCCCACACCCCGGGGGAAAATGTTCTGAAATCATCACTGATTGAAACAATCCACACCGCTTTAATTTCAAATTTCAAGAATTCACTTTAATTTCAAATTACATACGGAAGGTAAAAGGTACTGACATATAGCCAAGCTTCTTGGGAAGCCATGAAAAATAAAACAACATAAAACAGAGCAATTATTGTGGAATATAATCCATTTTGGCCAACCAAGGGAACTAACTGCATGGAATGAAACCTACTTTCTTCATTTGGTGAACCAAACTCAAAGAATTAGTGCTACAGATTTAACTACTTCATTCGCCCAGGACATGCAAGTAAATATTACACTACAAATAATTCAAAATTCATTGAAAGAATGGAATTTAGAAGGTGTGTAGCCAGGAACAAAACATACATATCAGAAGAAAGCAGGAGATAAAGACAAAATGAATTTTATGGGCAAGAAAGCAGAAAGAAAAGCTCCAATTTTCCAAGAAATATCAATATAAATGCCTGGGATTTTGGCAAAAGATTTTGTTCTAGGATGAGACTAAGACAAACTTGTATTGAAGAAATGGATGGTGACATGTATGTTATGCTTTGGGGTTGTGTAATTGTGGACGATATTCATTCCGTGGCTTCTGAATCCCAATTTCTTTGCAATGAATTTTTTATTGTGTGTGGTGTAACATTAACTTGCATGTCCTGGGCTAGTGAAGAACCCAAATATTTAGCACTAATTCTTTGAGTTTTGTTCACAGAATGAAGAATGTAGGTTTCATTCCGTACAGCTAGTTTCCTTGGTTGGCCAGAATGGATTCTATTCCACAATAATTGTTCTGTGTATTTCTATATAACAGGGACTCCACAGTGTACTGGTTAGAGCGTTGGACTCAGGTCCGCGCAGTCCCGGGTTCAATTCCCGGCTGGAGCACCCCACTTTTCGGCATCCACCCAGCGTCGTGTGGCAAACTGGGGAGTCACGTGAATAAGACCCCACTTGGTCTAGAAAGCTTGTTCGTGATCAAGGTGACGCGCAGCGCTGACCCCACGACCGTCACTCTGATGGATGCAGTTTCAACAACCGCGGACAGATGGCGTTGGGACAGGCTCAGGACCTTTCGGTCTGTAACGCTAGTGGTCATTATTATTATATTTCTTATAAGGTATCCAACGGTAGAGCATGGCTTTCCAACAAGCTTGGCTATATCTCAGTACCTTTCACATTCTGCATGTAATTTGAAATTAAAACGGTGTAGATTGCTTCAATACACTACGCAGACTGCTTTTGTACACAAAAGGATACCTATAATAGATAATTTCTTTTGAGAGTAGTATGGGCTTGTCCTAATACTTCTTTGCGATGAATTTACGACGTCGTCACTCTTTAGTTGCCTGTTACCTACAGGTGTATCGAGTGGTAGTTATAGCATTCTATCTAAGGCATCCAGATTATCATAAAAGGGCAAGAGATTTCGAAATGGGCCACGTTTTACGTGTGATAAGTCTGTTTTTCCTCTTTGTTGAACTTGCCCAAATACTTTTTTTTTACCCACTGTAGATTTGAGTGAGGGTCCTTGACAGTTGGATAGGACCCATCGGTTGAGTTCATGACCTGTACTATGGTCATCCGTTTCTCCAAAAGAGTGCTCGGTTAGGTCTGTCATCTCTCAGACTTGTAAAGGGCATTCGGTCATAGCTACTTTCATTTGTGTTCAATCTATATAATAGGACACTAATTTAAATTTCAAAAGAATACGCAAAGGAGTGTCATCGTCTGACCTTGAAATTGCTTTGAAAAGGAATCTCTGCTTCCTGGAAATGCGTCCCAAACATCGGATGCGGGTAGTCGTAGAGACAACGGAAGAAGGAGACGTAACTTGACGTCCGATTCCACAGGAAGAGTTGATTAACTCACTTCGGCATTTTGTAAACTTCTCAGAAACTGACATTAACAATTATTCAGCAGAATAATTTTCCTTCGTCATTTCCAAAAGAAAAAGGAAACGACAATTCTTAATCTGATAATTTGGACACAAACTTTAGCAACTGCATGCTTGTACGTACAGGTTGGTGTGATCATAAGTTAAGTGAAAAAACGTGAGTGTTTAATTTAATTATTCAATTAGTTATATTGTTCTTTGACGTGACATTGCATTTTTTTTTTTTTTACATGCTACTGCACATATTTTTACAAAAGAAATTGCAAGTTGCTGGTTGGTTGCTAAGGCATTGACTACCGAAGATTCTCTTGGTTACATCGTCATCGATGACAGTGGGATTTTCCTTAGCATTCTGCACTGCGGGAGATATTCGACATTCATAGCACTTTGTAGGTCACTGCAAGGAGGGCAGAGTGTGGAGACGGAAATTGATGTTTAGTCCATGAAGGTGTAATGGTAGACAATCAGGCCTGTGTGAAGTCGCGCGAGAGCGACAGATGGCGTACTGGAACTATCAGGTAACAATCATTGAAAGTTCCGTTTGTGGTATTGGGGTTACAGTATTAAAATTTGTGTACAGACACTAGATAGGCTTTGGGTACATGTTTGATATTTGTATTGAATTTATTCATGGCTTTTAAGCACCTATGATTCAAGCCAGAATAGAGTAGGGGAAAGGATGCGGAAAGGAACCACTCACAGTCTAAGTTGAAGGTACCATCCCGGCGTTTGCGTATTGTGACTGAAGAAGAATCCAGGGGAAACTTATTCAAGGTAGTCAGCGTTTGGCCTTGAGATGGAATTCAGGATCTCTTGAATGTGAACTGTATTGATAAATGATATGATATTAGTTTACTCTTTCCCGTAGTCTAGTGGCGAAGGTCACAAACTTCGGATCAGTTCTATGGAAAGGACGCAGGTTCGAAACTTACTTACTCTGACTGAAAATTATTCTTTTCTTCAGTTCTATGAGGACAAGGCCCAATTTTGAATTTGAATTTATATTTAAGACCTTTAGGCAAGTTTGCCTCAGGCCGAATGGATGATGATGGATGAACTAGTGAAAAGAAGAAAATGGAAGAACACAGAGAAAACACACGCACACGGGTTTTGTTCTCCACAAAGTCCAGTCCACATGGGATGAGTAGGGGGGTTTGAACCGACGACCCCAAGCACTACAGGTGAGTGCTCTACCATTGAGCCACCTAGGAATATAGGATAAGACCGAGATTAAAGCTAGAATAGAGAGGCTCTCGTCGATACCTATCGCATCATTTTTCACTGGAAGTTATACTCCTCGAGAGACGCAGCCTTATGACGGACTTAGATCATACTCAGGGACGTGTTGTTTAAGATGGGAGTGTCAGAGCGATCGAAATTCTGATTCCTACAAAATTAGTAATTTAGGTGTAATTTTATATTTTGTTAAGGTTACCATGTTTACTACACTTAACATTTCCAGGGAGAGAAAACCATTCATACGCACACAAACAAAAGAAGAAGGATTTTCCCTTTAGGGCAGCTGCACACCTTGAAAGCAGGTTAAAGGGAAGTAAAGCAAAGCAAAGTGGTGCCGTATTAAGCCCATATATTTAGGTATGTTATGCTCTGCTTCAATCTGTTCAATCATACCGAGCAGCCGTGTCTCAGTGGGAGAGCGTTGGCTCACTATTCGGGAGGTTGTAGGTTCAATCCCAGCGGCCGACCATCCTAACTGAGGTTTTAACTCAGTCACACCAGGCAAATGCCGGGATGGTTCCTTCAATGTAGGCCGAAATCTTCTATCATCCTTTCCTTTCTCTATCCCGGCCTGAGCCTGGTGGCTAAAGACCAGAAACAAAATTCAATTCCAATCAATCGATGTGCGCGCCAGCGGCGCCACCATTTATATGCTGGCGAAGTTTGCGCCATTATTTCGGGTACACCCTGTATATGGCTTTAGCACGATACCACTCCAAATTGCTCTTTCGGTCTGCTGCTAACCTTAGGCTAATCATCATCATCATCATATTCAGCCATTTTCTATCCACTGCTGGATGAAGGCCTCCCCCATTTCCTTCCACATATCTCGGTCTGATGCTATCCTCATCCATGTAGCTCCTGGAAAACGCTTGATTTCATCTACCCATCTTACATTTGAACGTCGTCTCGGTCGTTTCTTTTCTCTAGGAATCCAATGTAGTACATTTGTCGTCCACCTTCCATCTGTTCGTCTAGCTATGTGACCGTTCCATTTCCACTTCATCTTCTTCGCACTCTTAATTACATCATCTACCTTTGTGCGCGAAGCCATTCATTTGTATTCGTGTCCCTCCTAGTTATTTATAGTATGCATCTCTGCATTGTTCTTTGTGTGACTCTTAATCTTTGAGTAGTTTGCGCATTCAATGTTCAAGTTTCACAACCGTACATCATTACAGATAAGACACCGTTGATTATAAAATTTACGCTTCAGACACGTTGGTAGTTTGCTTTTGAAAATAAAGTGTAGTCCTCCAAACGAACTCCACGCCATTCTATTTATTTCATCAGTCAACTTGGGATTTGAAGTCTTGAGCTGGCCTAGATAATCATACTCATCAACTGTGCCTATTGACTCTCCGCTAATATTTATTTCTTTCTTTTCAGTATGTTGATTGTACATTACTTTTGTTCTACTTAAATTCATTTTAAGGCATATTTTCAAATTCTCATTACACAGCTCTTCCATTCTAGCAAAAAGGAGAATATCATCAGCGAATCGTAGGTGATGAAGATATTCGCCATTGATCTTTATTCCAACTTCATCCCAGTTTAAATTTTGGAACAATCTTTCCAGCACCGCAGAAAACAGTTTTGGAGAAATTAAATCTCCTTGGCTTACCCCTTTTCCAACTTAAAATTTTTCACTTTCTTGATGTATTCTAATGACAGATGTAGCGGTAGAGTAAATGTTTCGAAGTAGCTTGATGTATGCACTTTTGATGCCTAGATGTTCAAGTGATTTAAGTACTGCTGACAAGGAGACCGAATCGAAAGCTTTTTTTAAAATCTATGAATCCCTAACATAGTGGAAGTTCATATTCATTAGTCCTTTTCATTACTTCATTCAATGTTTGAATGTGGTCCATTGTGCTAAATCCACGACGAAATCCGACTTGTTCTCTTCCCTGGTGAAAATCTAAGTCTCGTTCAATACGATTCAAAATAACTTTCGTGAACATTTTGTATAGAACTGATAGTAAACTAATTGGTCTGTAGTTCTCGACGCGTTCTTTGTCCCCTTTTTTTGTACAACAAAATGATGATAGCATTGTTCTAACTTAACGGTATTTCTCTCTTCCTCAGGCACATTAAGACAGTTCCTCTTTCATTTTTTCACCTCCCCATTTAAACATCTCTGCTGTGAGTCCATCATCTCCTGGCGATTTTCCGTTCTTCATCCCTCGAAGTACTTTATCCACTTCTTCTTTCATTACGTCTGGGACTTCTACATCATTTTCTTCTGAATCTTTATTTCCGAGTTCTTCGAAGTAGTACAATCCTCTGTACAATTTTTCAAATATCTTTTTATAATTCCTTCCTTATTTCATGTTACGGTCCCGTCTGGTCTCTTAACTGCAATTATTTGCCTTTTTCCTATCGTGAGCTGCTGTTTGGTTTTCTTCAGGTTCTTGCTTTCCTCGATTGTATTTCTAACAAGATTGTCGTTATATCTTCGTAAATCCTCTCTTATTTTCTTCCTTACGGTTTTATTTAGTTCTAAGTATTCAATCCTCTTTATGTAATTTTCCTCTTCTTTCGTTTCTTTTCGTTTCTTCATCAAGAGTTTAGTTTCTTCTTAGATTTTGCTCTCTTTTTTCTTTCTGGTGCCTGCTATTTCCTCGGCTGTCTCTCTTATTATTTCGGTCAGTATTTTATTTCTGCTATCGATGCCTTGTTCATCTTCAAACTCTTCCAAGGCGCTGAATCTGTTGCTTACTTCTATTTAGAATGTCTGTCTGTTTCTCTATATTTTCCAGATCTAAAAGTGGCGGTTTTCCTCTGATAAGCTTCTTTCTCTCAAGTCTAGTATTTAGTTTAAGCTTACATTTTACCATCCTGTGATCACTCGAGATTTTAAAACTGTTCAGAACAGACACGTGTTTCAGAATTTCCCTGCTATTCGATAAAACGTAGTCTATTTCGTTTTTAGTTCCATTTGGGCCTTTCTATGTCCAATTCCTCTAGGGCGTCTTCTTGAAAAATGTATTGGAAATGAACGTTGGCTTATGAGAATTCCAATAACTTCTCTTGTTTCTTTTGCCCAATCTAAACTTTCCCACCTTCTTGTCACTGCTCTGCTTAGTTCCTACTTTCGCACTGAAGCCTTCCATTACAATTTTGTAATGTGATTTGCTACTATCCAAAATCTTCTTATCGCCTCGTATAGGTCTTCGCTTTTCTCCTCCGGGTGTCATGTTGGAGTATATACCTGTATAATTTCCATACTGTATCTCTGGTTTATCTTTATTATCTTTATTATATCCTCTACAATTCTATCTGAGATTCCTACAATTTCTGTGATCCGTGTTTTCAGATCTTTATTAATTACAAAGCCAACTCCTGTTGGCTTTCCGTTTTCTGTTCCTTTGAAGTAGAACGTGAGTCCTGACGGTAATTCCAACTGTTCTTCATTCCTCCTCCACACTTCTCATAGTTCTATGATGTCCCACTTAAACTTCTTAAGTTCATTCTGCAATTCTTCTAATTTGTCCTCTCATGCAAGTGACTAACAGTTGAGAGTCGCCACGTATAGGTCCGTTTGAGTTGCCGTGTCGGTGTCCTGGCAGTCTACAGTCCAAACCTGGGCATTTTGACTCTCTCACTTCCTGGAGGACTGACCACTGCCGTTGCCAACTGTATTCCGTCCTTCGGGCAATGAGGTCCTGAGGTTGTTCCCTTACTTGTACCATCATGTGTACAGAAAGGAGGGGTGCTGACATTTGACTCACCACGCTGTCAGCTAGTGCGGGTTGGTGAGCAGCCCATCCATGTTCGTTCGCCAAGCAGTTGCTTGGGTACTAACAGGCCCCACGACGTGAACGTATGGATTGGACATTAGGCGTCTACCCCGGTCCGTTCCCTTAATCCTTAGCGAGAGAAATTAAGGGGTTTCCTCTCACTTAGTGGCAGAAGCCTACACGTATTTATATTGGGCATATTTAGTTTTTCAGCTGTTTCCATTTACAGTTACAATATTTCTGTACCATTTTGATGAATTTATCTTTGAAGAGATTCTACAGTATCTATCTCGTATGATGAAAATGTGAACCTTTCTGCTTTCATTGAATAATTTCCGGAGCGATTTATTTCAAAAAATTCCCAGAGCGATTTCTCTCAAAAATGACAAGTGAGTCAGTTGTATTTCCTCACAGTCTGTGAGATCCATGGTATAGTGTGGTTGTGTTTATTGGTGGTGACGTTTTAGGGGTAATTTCGACAAAAGAAGGAGGTGTAACTTTACTTGACTGTAGTGTGTATGGGAAATAACTAAAAATTTTGCTCCAATGAAATTTTCTACTACACAGATTTTTTTTTTCATTCCGATTTTAATTTTCCTGGATTTTGAAAATGGGAGAGAGAAAAAAAACTGTTCTCCCCGTTTTGTCAAACTGGTATGATAAAATAGGGTGGTCATTTATATCAATAGTAAATTTAATTACACATCGAAAACCATTAATATAAACTTGTTTGCGACTGCAGATGAGAACACTGCTAATATAAGAAAAGATTTCAATTGATAAATAACTGTGAAAGATAGATGAAAATTGTAATCTCTGTTTTGATAAGTTATACAAGAATTTGAAAATATTTAGAACATTTCTAAAACTGTGACTCTTTTTATCGTTATATAAAATGATTTTCAATTGTTTCAGAAAATATCTATTTAGAATGGGGAGCCTCCTTTTATTCAACAGCTTGCCTTACTATTCTGTCCGACTGCCTGTTTCAAGATTTCAAAAAAGGGACGTATTCAGGAGTTTCGTAAGGAGGGTGGGGGGCGTTGATCTGAGGAATAGACCAGGAACATTTTCGATATTTTTTCCTGCAAATAAAATTATTAAAATTTCTTTAATTTCCTTTTCATATTGCTTAGTTTCATCATCGATTATGAAACACAAGGTTCATTCTCAAGGAAAAAAGAATGCTATTAATACTAAACAAACAGAAGCTTTCTGAGGTAAATTGTTGAAATAATGAATGTCGTCGGCAAGGGGGGAAGGCACTTGCCCCCTGGACTTCAGTCTGTATATCCTTGCTATTCTATTTTTCATGTATTTCGAGTATGTTTTATGCTTTCTACTGCAGGCATTTCATAAGTGATACTTGGGATATTGCAGTTAAATTTCTTTATTTATTGCAATATTTATTTCAATCTATATAATTACAAGTAGCTACCCCAATTTATATCCATTTCTTAAAAAAAAAAAAAACACACAAATGACATTATTGTATACCATCATGTCACTTTTATTTCTTTGAACGTACTCCTTTTTGATGAAGTTCACTTCAGTTCTTCTAGGAAGCAAATAAAAGAAAACAAAAGAAGTCTATCTCTCTCAAAGACACATATTAGCACACACAAATTTACATGCAAAGTAAAAAAAGCTCGAATAATAAGCCAATCGTAATACAGTATACACATTCTTTTGAAGTAATAATTTAGGGGCCCTCATCTTAAGATATATTGGCACTCGCATATCCTATTTTTAATTTTTTAAATGTCGAACAAATCAAGAAAAATAATGAAATTTTGAAACATGACCTAATTCTTATTAGCATTTATGAACTGAACTGTTTTAGATTTTGAAGCTAATTCTTTTAGCCGAAATATTTGCTGGTTGTAGCTTAGGACGGCATAGCCAAAATTTCCCATCAATACCCCAGTAGCACACATACGTGGAATAAACGTTAGAAACGAAACGTAATGTTAACGTTGGAAATGTCCGCCTGTCCAACGGTTTATTCGACGTTGAATTATGGTTGAGAAGTAACAAGTTGTAATCAAGAAGCGGACAATGAAGAAACTGATTCAGTTGGCCAAAACAGAGCATGCTTGCTGTCTATTGGTATACACATTTAGTTGCATTTTGTCCGTTACTTTCATCATGAGAATTCATTTCCCAACAGTAAATTATCCAACGGTCTGCGGCAGGATTCGATGCTGGAACGTTCCGCACTCGGTGTTGGTAGCTCGACACGCTACCAATCATCCACTACCATTCATTCATCATCCTCTTCTTTTACTATTCCCTCTACTTTACGAAGACATAAAAGGCAATCTTCAATGATTTATGTCCAGTTGTCCGATTCCCAATTGTCCGACTACCTGAATTCCTTCCCAATTGGCCGATCATAGCCTCCGGCGGAATGTGACACGTGTGGTCTTCTCCAAGGTCTTCCCAATTGTCCGATTTCCTCTCCTTCCCCGTTCCCGACTGATTTCCTCACCCCCCGCGATCACCTGGCAGGAGAAAGTGCATTACCACTTTCCCGCAGGCATCTGTAGGAATTAATTCTATAAACACAGGCGGATCGAGTTGGATGTGCGAAGTGAACGTCTTGTGACCCAAGTGAAAATTGTCTGCCTTTTGCGATATGGACCCTGAAAGAAATAATGGTGGAGGTAAGTTTTATTAGTATGCCAAATGTGTTACGTCAATATTTCAAATGTTGCCATTATTTAGCATTTATTTGTCGAAATGTTTCAGATTTTAAGTAGAAGAGATTTACTAATATTTTTCGTCTTCTCCATTCTGTCATTCAATTTTCTCCCTGTCTTTCTACTGCAGAAAACTTTTCTTTAATAAAAAAAAATATATTCTAGAAAGTCATCTTGTTTGTAAGAATCAAACTCGTGGCGAATTAAAAAAAAAAAAAGATAAAATATATTATTGACAGCTTCATCAGCTTAAATGCCATTTGGAAATTGCTTTCTTACTTTGTGAGAAGTTAGTTTGCACAGAGGGACTGAATAATGAACAACGGGAGAAAGTGATGGAGAATGAGGAAAATAAAGGACATTGAAGTAAAAGATTTCCTTTCATTTTATACAATATTATTTTAGATTGTTTTGGGCATTACTTGAAAGAAGCCTGTTTTATCTTTATTTTTCATTGTGCTTTCTGTTAAAATTGTATTTTTAATCATAAAAAAGTTAGTTGAAAGGAAAGTGAAAGGGGCTTGGGGGTAATTAAAAGTCTATTTGTTGAAATAGTTTATTTCTCTCTCTCTCACACGCTCTCATTGGTTCAAGCTGGCCAATCAAAAGTTGAGCAACAAAAATAAACTATTTCAAATAAACTTTTAATTGCTTCCTCTTCCTCTTTCCTTCCAACTAGCTTTATGATGACAAGTCCAATGTTTAGTACAAAATAGAGTAAGAATAAAGATAAAAACATGTTTCTTTCCAGTAATAAACGGAACAAACGTTATGTGTAGGCAAATAAAAAAAAAGGAAATTGTAGGTACCTGACTGGTCGGAAGTACCTCATTAAAAATTAACTTTCTTTGTAAACAGCACAGAGACATCATTATTTAGTACCTCTGTACTACCAGCTTCTCACAAAGAAAGAAAACAATTTGTTTACTAAAACTTCAAATGACATTTACACTGATGAAGCTGTCAATATTATATTTTACTTTTTGTAAATTCGCCATGAGTTTGATTCTCTTAGCGAGGAACAGTTTTAGATTATTACATACGAACTTAAATTACTGTTACATTCAAACTATACTTTTTATGTGTGTCTGTCCTTTAGTTTCAATTGTGCCAAAATTTTCATTTACTTCCATTTTTGGTGCCAAAATTACCACTCCACAACAATCCGAAAGATAAGCAGCATCCCCTCATTACACCAAGTGAGGGAAATAAATGTTGTAAATTGAGTTTGTTAATGGGAATCACTTCCATTACTTTCAGGAAGTCTGTCGCTTTTTTTTTTTAACTGGTGAAAGTCGAAAAATATTACAATGTTTGGACGTCTTAATTTCTGAACAGACAAGTAGGCCTGTCTCAACCAGAAATGAATTATTTAAAACAATTTATATTTCTGATCATTGAGTTTTATAACCAGGATCCGGATTTTGATTACTTAAAATTATCAAAATGACCTATAAAATCACAATAACACATTAGAAAACATTTAGAAATGTATTACAGAAAAATATGTTATTCATGCTTTCTGTAGGCAAAACAAGTCCTTATTCAAAAACATTCGGAGAGAGCATGGACTCAATTAATAATTTTGACAGTTCATTGTACTTAAACCTTTATTATAGTGGTGGCAAATTGTCCTCCTTTGCGAAACGTGGTGGCAAATTGTTCGCTTTGTCGAATTTTGGTGGCAAACTGTCCATACCCCATATAAAACATTGCGTAAATTGCATAATTTTCGGAAACAATAACAATACCGTATTTCAAACTTCTAATCCTGACAGCTGAGTGTTAATAAGGTGGCGCTGAACATCTTCACTTTGCAAGCAAAATCAATTTTTAATTAGCTAGCTCCGACCAATTACATGACGTCTCTGTGACCAATCAAGTACACACCTCGATTCTTTGGAATGCAAGTGATTTTTCTAATGAGTTAATTCCGACCAATTACAACACGTCTGTTGTGTTACTTAGGGTCCAAACACTGTTACTGAGTTCGTGTCACAAATTATGATTTAGTCGTAATTTTAATGAAACGTTAATTCCGAAGTTGATAATGTTTTTATTTATAACTTCTAAGCAAAGGTGTGAAATTATTATGTTAAAATAACTAAGGTCCTACCTCTTCTATTTTCGGGGGATTTTCTCCTGGATTCGGAGAGAATACTCCAAAAAAAATAAGATGTAAGACAACCTCCTTCCTCCCCTGTGGAAATTCTGACAACCGGAATAGAAGATAATATAACGTTAACGAAACCTCACACATGTATTCCAGATGTAGCAGCCACAGAAGTAGAGCTAGCAAGAAACAAATGTAGCAAAAGGGCGAGGGAGGAGCTCATACCGATTCCTATGATATTCGAAGGAGAGTTCAGACGAGCTAAAGACTAGGGTCTTGACTTTGTTACTGCTATGCCATCCTTCTCGAGTTACAAGTCTAGTTTGTACAGACAGCGTGGACAAACTCTTGGAGTTCCATTTTCTGTGAGATCAGCAGAAGACATAGGAATCCCAGAGCACCTCATGAAAATGCAAGCCGGAGAAAACTTCATGGTCGTAGATGATTCCTCTATTCCTGGCGAAAGGTTCCTCGGTTTCGGTACAAAACTTGGCATTAGCAGCCTACTTAACAGTACCATCTCCATTGGTGATGGGACGTTCAAAACATGCCCGAAGCATTTCACACAATTGTATACTATACATTCTGAACTTATGCGATTGGTGAGACCAGCGATGTACTTCCTGATGACAATTAGAGACACCAAAGACTACGTGCACATGTTCTCATTGATCAAATCAGTAATTCCCACGTGGCAACCAAAATGTATTAAGAATGATTTCGAGGCGGCGATGATTAAAGAAGTCCGAGAAGTCTTTCCATCATGCAATTTACAAGGCTGTAATTTTTACTTCAATAAGTGCCTTTGGAGGAAGATGCAGGACCTTGGTATGACCAGTTCGTACAGAGACAATGCTGAAGTTTCACAACACATACGAATGATAGCGGCATTAGCATCATCCTTCAGACATTGATGATGGACGGATGAAAGTGATGGAGACCTCCCCTTCAGAAAGTGATGTGAAAAAGTTTAATGATTATTTGTTGAGCAATGGTTAGAAAATGATCTTGTCAGGGACATGTGGAACTGCCAGGCCAGAGTCACAGGACAACAAATGCCGCAGAAGGGTGGCACAGCAGGTTTGGAAGAAGAATTGGGAAGAGTCACCCAAACACAGTCGAGCTGGCAAAGATATTGCTAGAAGATGCGGAACATTACAACAGCTTACAATCTAGAGCCGAACTTCACATGGACACGAAGAGGAGGAAGACAAAATATGACGAGCTTGACAGAAGAATTGACTCAGCGTTGGCTTAGTATAAGATGGATAATACCATCGAGAAACTTCTAAACCATCTTGACTATATGACGAAGCTGTAGGTAATGTTGGATTGTATTATCAGACAACGTGCAATTCGCACCAAGAATAGATGACAAGGCTCCTTTCGTAGCCGCCTTAGAATATTGACCGAACGGTATGGGAAATAAGAATCATTTCGTTCTTTCCATATTTTGGGGTGAGAGTCGTATCGCCACGACCTACGGTGCGAATATTTTCTTTTAAAATTTTGTGAACAGTGCCATTAGCACTAGTATCACAATTGTAATTATTATTATTAAAGACAATGATGTGTAGTATATAAATATATGTTCTATAGAATGTTGCGAATACGGGCATTATCATTATTACTATTGACATTATACAGTGACATGTACTATACGAACATATTTGTTCCGCTTCTACAATTTTCTGAATATTAGCATTATACCGTTTGTGAAACCTTCCTCTGGTATGAATTAATTAATATTATGAATATTAATGTCATCTGTTTACATAATTGACTTTGTATTTCTCTAGAGATTGAAAGAGAAAAGCATCACCGGAACATTCCTGAAGAAGCTGTCAGAGAAGCTTCTGTTAATTGCGGATAAAATTCGGGATTATATCCAAGTACTGTATTTCTCCATGGGTTTAGAGGCTCAACCTTAACTATTTTTTGTGTATGGAAATAAATCTAAGATTTCTAAAAGATGAACTAGCTTTATTACAAAAAGTGATAACGAGTATTATGAATTCACTGTAATATTATATATAGCAACATTCTTTTGTCTCCAATATAATACAAAAGCATTTTAGCCGTTTTAATGTTTGTCACAAACTTCATATTTGAAGATTATATTCTCTGTTGATCCCTAACTCTCTCAGCTATTAATAGGATCCTTCTAAAATTCAATCTGCTAGTAGTGGAAACTATTAGCAGCGGGGTACTGACTATTCCCCGAGATACTGACAAAGGGCTTTTCTGTATTAAGATAAACGCCTGACCT
Organism: Lepisma saccharinum; assembly: GCA_022664845.1. Classification (NCBI taxonomy): domain Eukaryota; kingdom Metazoa; phylum Arthropoda; class Insecta; order Zygentoma; family Lepismatidae; genus Lepisma; species Lepisma saccharinum. The sequence continues at coordinate 54,486 of JAGDQP010006387.1, read as the reverse complement.
AAAAAGGTATTCATGGGGAATTGAGAAGTGAAGGTTTAAATTAGCACGCCAAACTTATGCGCATCTCTCCGTTAAATACAGAAATCGCTATCTTTTTGGAATTGGGATATGAATTAAGGATCCCACATCACAATCAAGGTCTTTCCAGCTTTCTTTCACAGTCTTGTACCATGTTTGGTTCCGATCTGTTCATAATTGTAGAAATTGTGAATATTTGAAAAACTCGATCGGTAGCCATTTTGAATTTTTTTATCGATCGTTCTGCTTTTCACACTCAACTAAAATATTGTAGCTCATTTTTGGGCCAAATTTGGTTCCGATCGGTTAATAATTGTGGAAATCACGAATTTTAAAAAAAAGTTCTGATTTTCATGATTTTCACAATTCACACTTAACTATAAGATATTGTAAATACCCATTTTTAGGCCAAATTTGGCCCCAATCAGTTTTTAAAGTCAGAATTTTTTAGAAGTTCGAAACACAGTATTTTTTATGTTTTTCATTCTGGCTAAATAGTTCATCCAAAATATTTATACAACCAATGTTTGTGCCAAGTTTGGTTTCAATCCTTTGGAAATTTCGGCAGTTAGCTCGTTCAGAAAAAAAGTTATATTTTTTCTGAGCACGCACGACGAAAAACAAACCATATATAATTACACTCTATTTGCTATTATACTATAATATGTATTATACGAATATATTGATGTTCTGCTGCTACAATCTTGTGAATACTGGCATTATCACTATTCTACAATGATATTATTATACGAATAGTAATACTCAACTAGGAGACAGTAAGAAATGAGTCATGGAGTTGCGGACGGGGAGGGAGGGGAGGGAATCAGGCAATTGGGAGGATCTTTCAGAGGACCACACGTGTCACATTCCGCCGGAGGCCATGATCGGCCAATTGGGAAGGAATTCAGATAGTCGGAAGGATTCCCAGACAACTGGGAAGACGCCGTCTTCAATGCAGCCCCGTCGTTTTACCATCATGTGAGAATAAGAATAAAGAATTCTTTAGTTTTCTCTTTGTTATGCGCATTTTTCCTTCTTTAACATTTGACCTATTAAATTTGTCTTTCTTAATAAGTGTAATATGGCTTCTTAGAAAAACGCACATAAAGCGAAATCTATGTCATAGTTGAAAAGTTGAAAACATTTCACATCAACGCCCTACTAACGAATTTAAAGGTTCGTTGAAATGTAGTCTAAAATTCAATATGTTTTCAACATACAAATGAAAACATGAGAAACGAAGTTAATTTTATTCTATTTGCTTTTAAGCATATTTTTTATACAATTAACTTGGAAAGATAATCTATGGCACAGTTCAATATAATAGTTAAAAACACGTCACATTAACATCCTATCAATGAAATAAATTTTTCGTTGAAATATAAATTGAAATTCAACGTGTTTTCAACATGAAAAAGAGGACACAAAATAATATTAGTTAATGGCATTCAATTGGCTTTAAATTTTAAAAAATCCATTAAATTAGAGATAATTCCACGAAACGAAATCTATACCATAGTTGAAAATAACAGTTGAATCCACGTTGAACTAACATATTATCAACAATAACAAGTCTTTGTTGAAATATGGTTTAAAATAAAACGTACCTTTTTCAATCGATAACGTTTAATCAACGAAATAAATATAAAGTCAACGTTTAAAACGCACGTATGTGTGTCACTGTAGTAACAAGTATCCGCAAATTATGGATACTGTCTAAAATACTATTTTAATTATCATTTGAACATTATTTATAAATATATTAGGAATGGAACCTGATTACCAAGGACTTTTAAAACGATTTTCAATTTGAGTTTTTACAGACCTTTAGGCAACTTTGGTCAGGCCGAATGGATGATGATGGGAGAAATGGTGGAATAAAGTAAGTGTAAGAGAGCGGGAGGACTCCAAAAATACCCCATGGCACGATCCGGGATTGAACGGGGACCCCACGCACCAGAGGTGAGCGCTTTACCACCAAGTTACTGCAGCACAAAAAGAATCTGAAGTTTGTTCCTTTCTCTTGGCTTGTTCAGTTGTTGGTGTTACTTCATCTGTAGCTAAACGATTGCCAGCAAATAGCGAATCTCTCTAGTTCAAAGTTATATAAGGTTGATGTCGTTAATGGAAAATACATTAAACAATGCTTTAAGACTCAGTATATTTCAAACACTAGTCATCTGTCAAATCATAAAAGCAAATCCCAATTCGTTTTATGTCGTGGAAATTCACAATATCTCTCTAACCGATGAAATTTCTTCAATTCCTCAGAAAAAAAATTCCATACATTTTCCGTAGCATCATTTGAGCATGATTGCAGAACAGTAAGTTTATGTAATAAATCTATTTTTCACCAGGTAATCTTACACATAAACTATCTATTAATGTTTGTTAAAATAGGTTCTTTCTCTTTTCTTTCACGTCTAACACAACATTTGATTTAAGTATTATTACTCACTGTTTTAACTATACCTGAATAATTGAAATCCTCTACATCTGACAATGTGATTTCATCTCTGTCTTTGTGACTTCAAATTATCTAGTAGTCGTTAATCACACTGCGTTAATTACCATTGTAATGAACAACGAGTTCTAACACCCCAGGTGGTAGGTCACTTGATGATCCTTACTATTCAAAGAGGGTGGACATGTTACTGTCCGTCGTTACTGATTAGAAAATTTTGCACCGTGTTCTTAGTTATTGGAGACAGAGCAGGCAACAACAGATGTTATTGCAGCAGGCAAGCTAGTTACAAATAACAAAAACAAAAGATGTACAACGTTCAATGACTGGGGCACCCCCAGAATTTATAGCATATTTCTCGGTTATAATGTTTATATAACCTACTGTACACGGTGTTTACGATGGCGCAAGTAAGACGCTACTAACTGACGAAGATTCACTGAGAAGTGTAAATTCAACAAGGTTAATATTTTCAGTCGATTTTTTTTTTTTTTTTGCAAGAAGCCACGTTGGATGGGATAAATAATTGGACGAACGTATGAATATATTTGTTTGTTATAATAATTTCGAACACTTTGGCTGGTGAAGATATTATGACTATTAAACGATAATTTTTAACAGCATTGCTCGTACCGTCTCCTTTTGTATAGAACAGATATCGGCAAGATTCCATTTGGTAGGGATTTCACAGGTAGCTAATGATTTATTGAAAAATACTTTAATGGCTTGTTTAGATTACTAAGATTGTTACGGTAGCAAAAATCATGGTTGAAGTAATTCCGTTTAGACTATTAAACTTAACTTGGCTACTGAAATTGTCAATAAAGAAACCGGTTACACGCTTAGAGTAAGAAATCTCCTATTTCCATACTCTAAGGTTAAATGGTAGAGGTTTAAATTATATAATAATGAACACAAATGAATTGATTCTAGAGTAATATTTTGCAAATTATTTCTGTCATCATTCTTTTATACTTTAAAAGTGATACGCACCACTAGGATGCTATATATTTCGATAAAGAAGTAAATAAACTCACCAAGTGAGTTACGCTTAACGGCCATCTTGCGTTTAGACAACTAACGTAAGAAGATAACCGTCGCAAGTTGACGCTGGTTAAATTTGAAAACCGCGTTAACGGTAACCACCGTTCTAAAATGATCTCGGTTAACATTAACCATGGTAAGATGTTAGTAATGCAAACAAGGCATTAGTGGATATTTCAGAACAGCCTTTTGACAACATAGCGAGGGTTAACCATTGATACCTTGTGTCTACATTTCTTGTCACCTGAAGTTGTTGTCTTTTTATTGAAAGCAGAAAAATTGGTGGACTTTCCAGTTCAAACTTCGTATCGTAACAAATAATCCTAAAGATAAATTGGACGTTTATTTTGCACGAAGTTTCAACTGAAAAACCAACCTATTTTTCTTCTTTCAATAAAAAGACAACAACTTCTTCAGGTTACAAAAATAGTAGATACGAGGTATCAATGGTTAACTCTCGAAGATGGTACTTTGTTAGGTCTAAAAGATGACCGAGAAGGGATCAGTTCTTTTTAACCTTTTCAACGCCCTTCAGTTCAACGTGTTCAAGGGACAATTGATCTGAAAGTTCTAAACTCTTGTCTTGTGTTAGAGTACGTGTATGTTTTGACATGTTGTGTGCTACTTGAAAAATTTTCATAAATGCATTCGCAATAGCTGTTTCATCACTTAAAAACTGTCCCTCGTTATAAGCACGTTTCATTCCGACTTGCGCCTTTTATACATAACCAATTAAAATATCAATTGGGATCAATTAAAATATTAGTCTCGCAATTACGCAAATAAGTTTTATAAGCTGTAGATATTTTCCTTTTGGCAAGATCACATAATTCTTTAAATTTATTATGGAGATAATTCACATCTCCGATTGTTTGATTTCATCTTCTATTGTGGTATGACTTTCTCCTGATGAGTTTGATTATGTAATTTGAAAATCAGATCGGGTACTTTAGTTTACATCCTTTTCGAAACATCTTTATCAAAAAAGACATACACTATATTATAAAAAGGATCGACATTTAAGCTATCAGATACACTTTTCAATTAGCTGATGCAATGTCGCGATATAAATACTCAAATTTGGCTCTGGAAAATTTGTGGTTTAGTTGTATTTTTGACTCGCTTGGTGTGTAGAAATTTTGCTAATAAAGCAGGGTGGTGAACATCCTCAGGGACGATCGAGTAATGTTGATGTATTACACTAATACTGTGAAAATTAGAAAGTACTGTACTAATTAAATCTAATGTTTTACCACATTTATTTCCAACATTGTTGAGGGTTTTGAATTGTAAAAATTCATCAAGTTATATAATTCATGGCAAATTATTGTACTACGATGTTACATAAATTCGCTACCTCTTGACAAATAAAAAGTGAAACGCTCATATTAAAAAAAATAAAAACAGATATAATCTTCAAAGTACAATTATGTTCTATTGCGTTTAGTAATCTTTGAGCCAAATTTTAGATTACAGCCAGTTACCACTCAGCGGACTTCAAGGCAAAGAAACCTCGGACTTCGGGTCTCACCTCGTTTAGATTTAATAATGTTCTGCCGCGAAGAAAGTGTGCAATCGGCCGTAATAAATAGCAGTCACTGGGTGCAAGGTTTCGTGAACAAGCTGGATAAGGGAGAATTTCGATTCCTTCCAGTTCTCGGATTTTTTGGCGGGTCACAGGGAAAGAATGAGCCTGAATTTTGTCCTCCTGGAGGAAACTCCTTCCCCGGTTGATTAAACTGGTTAATTTTGGACCAGAGCTTCATACATTCCATAGTGTTTTTGCGATTAGAAGTCGGCGTTGATGGCGCGACCATCTGGAATTTACTCAAAGTGGCTCGCACCTTTGAATTTCTACTATACAAACAACATAACCTTGTATGTTTGTCCACGGTTCCAGAAGATCGCCGGAGTTCAGTCACTGGTTTCTGCAGACTGAATTTAGAAAAAATTGTCCATTTTTGATGGCACGTTACAATTTGCTTGATGTCTTGGTCACCAAACCTCTGATCGAGCAGTTGAGGGCACACATTGACCCGCCTTTGAGCTTGTCCCTGGGTCAGCTTATGGGGTACCACTCATCAGCGCCTGTTAACCTTACCGAACTCTACGAATTTTCAGTGCACTGTGGCATTTGCAGTACTCCACTCATCGGACAATATGCAAGTGCTTGTTTAGGTACAAGCTTTGACGGCTTAACGCGCGAACTCTGGATCCACAGTCACGGATCTTCTGAAATGTGGTTGATTTTGAAGGTTGGTGTCTCCTGCATTAAACCATTTTCTGATGGCAGTTAATTCGAAAGTACAGCACCTTCTACAGTGCAAATTTCAACAAGTGTCACTTTTGATCCTGGCCTTTTTCCTCAATGAAACCTACCAACTCTTCTCAAGACAATCTTTTCATCCTTGTTTAGAAAGGAGAAAACGTTAGAAGGATAATTAATCTTGAGAAATGAATAAAAAATTCGAAATGTACAATAGAAAAAATGCTATATGTAAGTATAGTTGCACAGTGGGAGCAGAAAATTGGAGAATAAGGACGCCAATAAGAGGTCGCGAATTAATATATTAACATCCTGATATGTAGACTGACTATCTCACTTACGTATAGTTTCTTCCATTTATTAAAAAGAAAGAACATTCTTTGCATGAAATTGTTTTATTCCAGCTAACCAAATTCATATTGATCAAATCAGTTTTTACTTAGAATGTTCCTTTTATCTTAATAACTTTGTTTCTTATATTATGCCTTTGCTCCTCTTACAGAATCAGTTGATGGAATAATTGAGTTCATCACGATTGCATCACCACAACATGGACTCTAACATCTTCCGCATTATAATTTGCATAAGTGTGATTCAAACATTATTTTGCCATCAACCTTTGACGTGGAAAGACGGCGGGACATCTGAGCAATGCACCACATTTCTCCATGCGAACTATTCTCAGATTTACTGTGTTGATAGTTTTGAAGCATCTTTCACAGAAGAGCGGTTCACCACAAGACTTTCGTTTACATGCCTATCAGAATTTGAGATTAAAATTCCTCCAAAAACCTTTCTACCGTTCAAAAATAAAGTGAGAAATTCTGTGGAGTCTTTCGAAGCCACAATAAAAGATTGTAATATTAGTCAAAAGTTTTTGACAGATTTTAAAGAAGCAACAAAATTCATTAGAAACGATTATTTGGAAGTAATTCGTTTAGTTCTTCTTGGTGCTAAAGATTCTGTATTGACATTTGATAAAGACACATTGACATATTGTGAAGATGCCACATGTGAGATACACATTTCTTATCCATATGTAGCAGATGTCGAGAGTATTATTTTCCCATATTGTTCGGTCATCTACTTTGAAAACTCAAACTTAACATCACTGGTACATGGAATGTTTGACAACGTAATTGATCTTCATGAATTGAGTCTGGAAAATAATCACATTGACGAAATAATAGGATATGTGTTCAAAAATTTAACAAGACTTCGAAGGTTGAATTTATCATGGAATAAGTTGACCAACTTGGACACGAATATGTTCTACGGACTTAAGGAGTTGCGTGAGTTGAAACTATCTGGTAACTTAATTCAGAACCTCCCACCAAAAATATTTAGTTATCTTAATGATTTACGAGTATTGTACTTAAATAACAATCCAATTGTTACCGTAAATAGTGATGCCTTTGAGGGTATTGCACGTCTTTCTGAGATCAAGCTTCATTCTTGTCAATTAGTAGCATTTGACAGTGAAATTTTTAAAGCAGTACAAAATTTTCCTATTACATTGGACATATCTAATAACAGTCTTGCAGCTTCTGATCGACTTAAACTAAACAACAATTTCTGGCGACTTTTTCTTAGTAGCAATAATCTCTCATCAATCACCAGTAAAACAATATTTAGAACTATTACAAACACTGAAATACTAGAGATGAGAAATTGTGGAATTTCCGTTATATATCCTGAATTCCTGATAAACGCTTCTGCTTTAAGATATCTTGATTTAGGAGAAAACTTGATCCAAAATCTCCCTCCAAATTTCCTTCCTAATTGTACATCGATTTTCAGTCTTCGTCTTGACCACAATCAACTAAGAGAAATAGATAATTATTTCTTTGAAAAGAAAAAAATCTGTTTTCTGTACTTAAACCACAATAAATTAACAACTATTAATGATGTAGTATTTAGGAACTTAACAGAATTAGAAGTTCTTGATTTAAGTCACAACAAAATACAGACCGTACATTTTGCAGCATTTCAAGATTTACATAATCTGTTGAGCTTAAATATGAGTCACAATTATCTTACAACTCTATCTGATATATTTTTACCACTTAAAAGTATACAAAAACTTAACCTAAGTTATAATAATATCCATACCGATATTTTATTTAGTAACGACATATTATCTTATTCCGAGAAATTATCAGAATTGGATTTATCATTTAATCACATACCTTATTTTTCTTTTGGATGGACTGTGAAGGAACTAAAAGTTCTTGACTTCAGTAATACAGGATTATTTTATCTGAACACATATAAAGAATTACCCAAACTTACTGTATTGAATGTAGCCAATAATATTTTAAAATCCAATGAAGAAATTTGTTACTTAAGCAAATGTAAACGCCAATATTATCCAGACTATTTCGACAATATTCCAAATTTAGAATATCTAGATGTATCGAACAATACTCACGATGAAATACTTGTAAGATGGAGGACTTATACTAACATATATTCTCTTAATTTATCATACAATCATCTTACCAAATTGTCAGCAGTTGATTTCTTGTATTTATCAAAAAGACAGTTAATTGTTGATTTAACTTATAACAACATTACTTCTATTGTATTAAACGACTGGGAAATAAAACCAGTCTCTGAAGAAAGTGATTCCTCTAAAGTTAGTCTTCAAATGAACAGCAAGGTTATGAACTGTGATTGTTATATACTAAATGTACTGCAATTTTATCAAAATGATATTACGTTGTCGCATGAAGATGGTGTTATTGCGAACATTTCACAAAGCAGCTTGATGTGTAAAACTCCTGACATTTTGTCTGGAGAGTATGTGGAAAACTCTGAACCTTGGTCGATGGAGTTGGTAGCACTTTTTGGTTTATGTTTATTGTAACATGTTATATAGAATGAATTTTCTACTAGCTAATTTGTTGTATTTTTAAACGTGGTTCCGATTATTTTCCATTACTTTTTGTCTAATACTTGGTTTAAAAATTTGAATTCGCATGCACATACCAGTGGACGCTCGCATGTAGCTGTTGGTGAAGCTTCACTTTACTTATTGTGTATTCACTAAATAAAAAGTATACATCAGGTAACTCAAAAGTGTGGTACCACCTACATAATTTCTACAGCTTTTATGAACAGTATCCAAGTATTGTATCTCCGAAGCACGCTACATGCTCCGTCCGCCATATTGGATCCGCTGTCTTGAATCCAATATATTTTTCCAAGTAAGAATAGAGACAAGTGACAAATTAAATATATGTGAAGAAAGACACTGGCGCAATCATCTTTATTGTATCTTTAACTATTCTCATGTTATTGCATGTCTATTGCAAGGAATATTTTGAAATCCATTGTGCTTGTGAGAATGTGCCGAAATAACCAGAATATCTGTTATTACCAGATATGGTAATAACGACACACACGTGGGAAGAGGTTAATTACTCTAGTGCAGTTGTGAATCGAATCTCATCCACAAATTTAGACAAACAGAAAGTATATGTAATAAAAAAAAAGTAATAAACCACAAAAAAATATGTAAAAACCGAAAAACAGCATAATTGAAGCGGTGAAAGGAAAAGTGGTGTAAGACAACTTAGAGTCAATTTGACTCTATAAACGGTTTGAGTAAAAACGTTATAATAAAATCCACAATGAAATCCAAGTAAGTGCTGCTATCTATGTGGTTAACAAGAGAGTTACGACTTGCGCCACTTTTTCCAGCAAATAGATTTGAATATGAAGAATACAGATGTGAACTTAATTCAATATAAAAAAAACTGACTTACACTACTTTTCCTTTCATTGTCTCATATGTAGAAAATGTGTGCATAGTTTGATTTGAACCTAAAGTAACATGCAAACGCTTGAGTACAGTTAAAGATACGATTAAGATAATCGCACCAGCAACTTTCTGAGAAGCTTTCAGATAGATTTGATACGTCATTTGCTCCTCTTCTTATTCCGTTTTAAAAATACCTGGAATTCGAGATGGAAGACATATGTAGCATGCTCCAAAGATTTGGTCTATTTAACATTGCATATTGTTACATTCATATTCCATTAAATCTGTAGAAATCATATGGGTGGTTTCACACTTTTGAACTACCTGCTATATCTAATATATAATGTTATCGACTGAAGCTAAAGAAACCTATACAATTAATGAAAGATGAAAATATTTGAAACTCGCTAAGTAATATGGTTAGCATTGTGTGAGATCGAAAAGTGGAATTATAGAGAATCTAGCTAAAGTCGGAAATAAAGGATAACTGACTACAAACAGGATTTATCGGGGCACATTTTGGTTAAACTTCAGCTACTTTTAAGATCACGAGTCGCCACTGGTGCATACGGTATTCAAGAAGTAGTTGTATATATCTTCAGGGATTAAGCTTTCATGAGAAAAGTGGGTAAATGTTGTAATCATTCATCAAGTGTAGAAATGTTGCGTTTTATCGAAAATCGATCCTCAAGATCTGTGAAATTTAACATGTATTTTTTTTCTAAACTAAATAACTCACAAAGCCACCACAATTAAGTATATGTTGCCTTTATTGTCCATATTAATCATCCTAATGTCAAAAAGAATATTCATGTATTTTAAAACTAATATGTTCAATCTGTCCCCACCGGAAATAGAACCCGGAATTCTTTAATTACAAAGAAATGAATGGAACAATTCACCTCCTGGAGATAAAAACAAAACAACAAAAAAAAGTTGCTATGAATGTAAGCAAGTAAAATATCCAGCTTTGGATTTACATGTTTGCAAAAGGAGTATACGAAGAAATGTATCGAAATGAATGTCGGAACTATTTTTAAAATTCACTTTTTAAGAATGATGATGTCACTTTATATTACAAGATTCAAGTGGTTGAGCATTTATGGAAAACCGTAAGAAAGTTTTAAAAATCAGCGTAAGAAAGTTATAAAAATCAGTTGTTTTTTTTACTTCCTGAGAAAACAGTCTTCTTGGATGGACTTGCATGGTTTCACTATAAATTTTACATCCTTGATATGGATTGATTCCTCACAACATGCGGGACACAACCTCGAATGTCATAAGAGAACTCGATATTTTATTTATTTAATATATTTTCTGCTGATTAGGAAAACAAGCAGATGTCCCGGAGCACTAAGGTCCAGTTGCACAAAACATTTTAATCCCGAGAACCACGAGTTAATCTTCAAGTCATAGATAAAATAATTATATAGCAAGTACCCATTATCTCTATTCTTTTTCTGCCACCTGGTGTCAGTTCAGCAAAACTATGTATGAAGTTATTCTAGTAAGTCATGCGCGAAACCTACACTTTCAATCTATTGCGGACCCATAAAGTTAAGTATAAGATACTCAACTTGCACACCATGTTATTTCTCAGTTTTTAAATCGAATTGAGAAACAATCATGGTTTATGAGCATTAGTTCACTTCTATTTCGACTGAACTAACACCAGATGGCATGATAGAAAATAAAGAATAGGATTCGCCATCTATAATATTTCGTCTATGACTCGTAGGTGGCACTAATGGTATGAGAATCAGCAAAGCGAAGAGATGGAAAACAAGCAAGTAATTTCCTCCTCCTCCTCCTTTGTGCTGTTTATAGTACTGAATGTAAGATATATCTAGTACAGAAAATAAAAAAAAATGTAAATTTTGTTTTGTATGGGCCATTTTTTAGTAACTTTGGCTTCGGCCCGTCACGATTATGAATGGGATACTAGTTAAAATTCACATCAATGCCCCAGCCGGGATTCACACCCGGGACCTTCGAGTCGCTGGCTCAGCTACCCAAACCACACCGCTACCAGGCCGCCAGGAAAATTCAATGAACAAAGAGAGAGAGAGAGAGAAAGAGAGAGAAAAGGGGGGCGCTAAGAAAATGTATCCCAATTAATGCGAAATCATGGATAAGAATAAAACATATTGCTGCTATAAATGACATATTTCCAATCTAACCACGCTATTAAGATCTGTTAAAGATCACGCGAAAGCATACCAGAGCTTACGCCCGTTACATGTTCCAAGGATGACATTCCTAGAAAAGCACCTTTCTGGGACCAAGGATGGGTAAGATAGTGGCCAGGGTTCTAGTTAAGACACCGTCCGTCCATTCACTTAGTGAAACACAAAACACACTGGACCACCCCTGTCAGGATGACAGATAATAGAACTCGAAGCTATTGGCTCTCCAGTGCCGTTTGGAAGTTCGCAACAGTAATCGATGGACTACGAAGGCTTGTTTTGTTCTTATTTGTTCAGTAAATTTTGAAGCTGTTATGCATTTCATGATTGTATCATGGTAGCTTACAAATAAGATAACCATGAAGCTCATGGCTGCTGCGAAAAGTGTAAATGACAATTAAAACAAATCACGACCATGGTAGTTAAACCTTACTATAACCTAAGTAATGTACCATCGTACGACAATTCTAAGTCGGAGAATAAAAGTGTCTACCCATTGGTACTCAGTTCCTGGAAGGCGAAGAGGAACGCATGATTACGTACTTCAAAACCGTGTATCCTTATATCTTTTCGGAAAAATTAAAGATTCTTCTGCTTCGGATCTTTCCTCATCAAACTTCCTGGAGGACTTTGAGGAAAAATAATCCTGAAAGATTTCATTGGCTTCAATCCAGAAAAAACTCTTGCAGACAACGCCTCGAGGAAGCTGCGAATTCTTGCTGATTCACAGAACTTTTGTAACATTTCTCAGGGCTAATCATTGAATCGAAGGAATCTAGGAGGAAGAATCGTACTTAGCACCTCAATCACACAGATCTCTTACGGAGTGCAACAGAAAAAACGTGGAAGATGATGTTATGAGGTTTATGAGCTGTGAAGAATAACGTGATATCAGAACACGTTAATCGCTGTAGAAACCACACATCCAAAGGAACTGATGTTGTTCCACAGAATATATATGAAATAGACTCTACAGTGTATATGGGTATGTGGTTCACCTCCTACTACAGCAGACCGAGGGATGTATGTAAAGGACAATGTAAGCAAGGGGGGAAATAAGACAAATAAAACAAGCAAATAAGGTTCTCTTTAGCACCTTTATTTAAAGCTCCTTCTGCTTCGGGAGTTCAAGAATAACTAATATTACATATAGCTTGCGCCGTTTATAGTGCTACATGACATAGACGTTACAATATAACTATAGTGCCTCCCATAGAGGTTTTGCATAATTTGATAAATTTCTATATATTTTAAAAGTCTTTGATTTGTACTTATTATTTATAATGTCTTTGGTAGTGTTAGTATATCTTTTAACTCGTGGTTATTTCATTAGTAAATCATTTTGCCCTTGTCAATTACTCATCAGATCCCCTCGCACATTGCTTATTCGCATGTATCTGGTTTCTAAATTACATCACCTTTAATGACGGTCCAGGTTCAGGTCAGGACTGATATATTAACAGCAAGTGAGAAATTTTCTCTGAAGGGAGGATAATAAGTTCACTCTTCTCCCCTCCATATCCTACTACAATGACAGGTATTATGCAAATGCTCAATTAACGTCAATAGATTTCTACATGCTTATACTTTATTTACAAGGATTATATATTGAGACGAAAGTGGGAAAAGATGCTGATGGAGATTACTTCGAAACCTAAAGGTACGTATAGTCCACTGTATTGCTCTTTGTTTATCACTGCTTTAGAACGGCAAAACTTTTTTGGTTACCTTGTAAATTGTTTTTTGGGCCAAAACGAAAAACGGGGCTCCAAATATTTTCACTTTCACTATACTTTCCCGAAGTTTCAAGGAAATTGGCGTGTCTACAGTTCCCTAGGTTTACTTGTAAGTTAACCGAAGGTGGGGCATTACATGCAGATCTCAAATTTTAACTTATCTCATTTTGGCTAATTTATGACTTATCTTTTAAAGAGCATGCTAGATACGTATATTAGATATTATAAAGTGAAGTTTAGTTTCATTTGCAATAGCGGAAATATGTTCATTAAAGCAATTAGCACCAATGTAACTTAATCTAAAAGGAAGTAATCAAGTTCCAAATTGCTTTATTATCCAAATTACTGAAACCCAAATGCACGTGATCAAACCCAATGTTAGTATTCATCCAAGAACAACAGACTAGTACAGTTCTGGACATAATTAATTACTTGAATGCACATACTAAATAATACCCAATGCAACAGTTTCCAAGCAGTTTGATTCCCTATCATATGAGAGCGTTGCATCCATTCCTAGTGCCGACCAGAAGATAATATTCATTTTAAAAAAATACAGTGCAGTCTAATACCATTACCAAACAGGTCATGTGCATACAAACAAACATCCATTTAATATTACTTCAGATAGCATGCAACTACATCAACCATAATATACATGCAATTAACAGGACACAATTCCCTGACCATTGCAGAAACCCATTGTCTAATTCCTACTAAATGTTAATCAGATTAGTAGACAAGTATCCTACAATAATCATCAATAATCACCATTAGCGAGAAGAAACCATAAAGTAACAAACTAGAGGGAAGAAACCTTCTTCTTCTTCTTTTATTATTTTTGTTTCTCTACGACTTCACTCAATCTTGCTAAAGCTTGAATCTACCATATATAGCACAGCAGTGTTCCGCTAAATTGCAAATCGTAGTACTACAGGGGTGTTAATGTGAATAAATCAGCAAGACACCGTTGAAGTTTCATCTTGATTTCCGAGGTCCACCGGAAACAGTTTCCTTGTAAGTTAAAATACGAGTATAAAGCAGTATAAGATTAAGGATAATCTAAAGCAACGATCTCCAACAAAAGATGGCAGCACTACCTCCGTATATGTCTAATGTATTATCACTGTTACACGAAATTTCATGGCTGCTCCTACAAATTCAAGCCTAGAGAGTTCAAACTTTCAGGGAAGAAAGTTCATAACCAATTCAAGAGCATGATCGATGCCGATTTTTAATTTTATTTTTTGTTCATTGTTGAAAGAGCTTTATTGTTATAGGTTTCAATATTCACAACACCAATGAAACGATTTCAACAATGCAGTAAAACGAAAATAAAAAATCGGCATCGATCATGCTCTTGAATTGGTTATGAACTTTCTTCCCTGAAAGTTTGAACTCTCTAGGCTTGAATTTGTAGGAGCAAAAAGGAAATTTCGTGTAACGATAAGAATACATTAGACATATACGGAGATAGTGCTGCCATCCTTTGTTGGAGATCGTTGCTTTAGATTATCCTTAATAGGCTGTGCTTCCGGAACCATATTCATATTAGAATGGGAGTGCGATCCTGAACTCCACTTACAGTGACGGACAAATGCGCTGGAACAAAGCATCACTACAGTTGTATATATTTTAAATTAACGAAAATCTAATAAAAATTTATTTCACTTACGTAATAATAATTTTAAATGAAAAATAAAACTTTTTAAAGGGATTTATAAAGGAGAACATAATTTTATAACCGGACAAAAGTATTGGAGCACCATTAACTCAGGTAATTCAATACTTTGTAAGAGGTCTTTTTTCTTCACGCAACTCTTCAAATTTCTTTAGCATTGAATGAACATATTTTTGAGGACTCCATTTTGTGTTGCGCCTTCTCCATGCTAATATTCGTCCATCACCGCAGTATGTGTTGAACTTGTTATCTCACCATGCTACTTTGCCCCAGAAGTCATAGCTTTGTGTACAAATACATTTGCAAAGTGATGTAGAGTCTGAGGAAGGAAATGGTATACTTCCGAAACGTTTACGTTTTAAGTTATTTTTGTTATTAAAGAATTCAGCCTTGTCAGAAAGCTGTGTTTTTCTTTATTCTTTTCTGATGTGCTCTATTCCGAAACCTAGGTTTATACCTGGCCTTGTTATCGGTCACAGAATGGGATACTCAAAACAAATTAGGCAGAATAAAACACGGAGGAGTAAGTGCGATGATGTGGGGGATCTACAGTCTCTAATGGTGTCTGGAACTTGTACTTATCGAAGAAACAATGGGGCGACTTTGGATGTAAATGATTTTGCACGAAAATCGTAAAGAAAGTGCTGAGAAATCGGGCTTAAGGCATATGATTTTGATTTCCAACAAGACAATGACTCGACACAGAATGCAAAAATTGTTTGGCAGTGGATTATATGCAACACACACTTTAATATTTCATTAATATTATAAAATCGCATTATTGCAATACTTTTGTCTGCCATTGTATATAAACAAGAAGGGTCCCTAACGGTTCGAATCCAATTTGAGCTATTTTATCCCTGAGCTAAGTGCATCCTTTGACCATTCTTTCAGATATATCTCATTTATAAAAGGAATCTTTTACCAAGAATGTCACTATATCCTGTGAGTGAATTCTCAAATAAACGTAAAACAAGAAACAGCTAGTCACGATAGTATAAATACCTTAACTATAAGGGAAGCATACGTTATCGCGTGACTGAGAAAAATGCAATAAAGAGACAACCTTTAATTATTTAATTATAACGGGGTTGTCCGATTTGAAGGAAAACAATAATTAAAAAATCAAGAACAAATTAACTAATTTATAAGTTGAGAAAAAGTGTTGTTGTTTTTAAACATTTTTTTAAAAACTTCAAATGAAAAGGTATAGTTATTATTATTATTAATATTATTATTATAATAATTAATAGTATTAGTAGTAGTAGTAGGAGGAGGAGGAGAAAAAGCAGAAAACGTTTAGAACACATAATTGTTGCTTTAAATATTAAAATACAGAAAATTTATTAATATTAATCTACAGGAAAAGTCCTAGTTCGTATGAAAGAATTATATCTTATCATGTAAATACATGATTCACTCTGGCATCTGCATTGCACAAAGTGTAACACGTGTAGAATCGTTTACATTTTATCGTCATCACAAACGGAAAAAGATGCTCATCCTATTTAATTCCCCCCCCCCCCCAGGTTGATATTTTTGTATTATAAGTGAGAATATTATGGATTACTGAATTGACCAACAAAGAGTTTATAATAAGTTTATTATTTTATTTTTCGTATGGACTATTGTGTTAAATAGAGCACAAATATAGATTGTATATGAAAGATTAATGAAAGTAAACAGGAAGCTTTCAAAACGTGAACATGGAGGAGAATGCAAATAAAAAATCAGCAGCACACACAAGATCCCGAATAAGTAACTGGAGAGAGATGAACAATATTTTCAGAATACAAAAAGAAGAAAATGGATAGGACAGTGGCTACGCAAAGCGAGGATGTACTGGACAGTATGCTCGGTGGCAGAGGAATGGGTGGAAGAACAGGAGAAACAAATAGAAAAATGCAAGATCAAGATGAATGGAAAGGGCTTTATTTGCCTAGAAGGACCTGTCCCTTCCGGCAGAGTAGTTATGAAGAGCATGATGATGATAGGCTTTCTTTTTTCTCTTTCATTTTTATGTCTCTAGGGTGGCCGAGAGCAGTGTTTCTTCCAGAAGATTTTATTCGAGGGGTCTAACAAAACTTATAAATAATGTGTATTGACTCCAATGTGCTAAAATATAAAATAACAATAATGTTACTTAACAATATGTCCTACTTCCTTACTTAACCTTAAATAAAAAAAAAGTTAACGATATTTATAGAATGTGCTATTCTATACGTATTTCAGTATACGCATAACCAGAGTCGTTATGGTATACGTATGAATAACACAAGTGTTGAGTCTAATTCTTTCAGGGGCACTGTTGAAAACTCCCGAGGACCGGAGCCCTCTGAAAGCATACCTGAAAGAAACACTGGTCGAGAGGTTAGCGTGCTTGCTTTTTGTGCTCATGGTCGCAGGTTCAATTCTCACCGGGGTCTTGAACGTAGTGGTTCAGAGCCTACTTTACCAAAAAGTGTAGGTCTCATCCTTATAGACGCTCACCAGCTCGTTTAGAACGCTAATAACTATTCAATGGTCTACGCTCGTTTCGTGTAAGGGATGACGCTGCTGGACAATCACTGATCCTGGGGTAGAGAAAGGGAAGGTATAGCGGTCAGGATCTTTTGATTGTGATACTATACCGCCATTCGCCTGGCGAAACTGAGAGAAACCCTGCAAAAACCTCAGTCACTATGCCAGCAGTAGGACTCGTACGTCATTGTGTCCCGAACATCGTTCCGAAATTCGTAACGGTAACCACTAGACCACGGGGCAATATTATACTGTCAGCTAAACAACAACATAATTATATCAGTTCAACACAATTACAAAAGCAAGTCATTTTGAATGGCTACGCCTACAGAGAATTTGCATTTGTCCTGTGGAAAAGATATAGATAGAGAGATCATTTGTCACGAAGAGGTTCTTGTGAAAAGGATGGGAAAAGTATATCAGTTACGATTGCTACTCCTGCAGCAAGCCGATCGATTGTTGTCAATGCGTTAGGATTGGCTGCAGCTGTTAGAATGTACTTTCTGATTGGATCTTGCGTGCAGAAAATCGATCATGCGTCTCCCCGTGATCGATCCGTATCACTTTTACCGCATACTTGGTTTAGCTTTGTTCAGTCTATATCACCAACGAATACACATACATACTAGAGATTGGAATGATTTTTTCGTTGTGAGAAAAAAAAGAAAAAAGATCCTATTGGAGAAAAAAGAAAACACAATTTTAAAGTGATTTTTTTTTTTCGTCTTGCTACTGGTTTTATTCGGAAATCATTCTATTCTATTCTTCTGTAGCTGCGCTGAGATAGTACACACCCCGAAGGGTAAGTACATGAATACATTTTGTATGTTCAAAACATATTCCTTTTATCAATCCATTTATTTTTCTAAGCAGCTAGCACAGATCTAATAACGTTAAAAAAAATCGTTCTTCCGCACATGTGCAACATAGCTAAATCTTTTTCTTCCTTTTTAGGTACACTCAAGAACAAAATTATGTTCCTATGAATGTTCTGAAAGTGAATTAGTAATGTTCTTTACTGTACTTCCTTGCGTAGTGTTCTCTGGTTTTGATTCTTTTGCCATAAGACGTTAATTTGAATGTATTAGATTCGCATAATGGAAAGTTGTTGATAAATACATTTTTCTGTTTGTTAATATGATAAAAATTATATATCATATTACTTGGATCTAACGTGGCTGTACTACAAGTGAAGGATGAACGAAAGTTTCGTTTATATGGGGAATTTCACATTTGTTTCTCTCAAAAGTGGAATAAAGATTCAAATATAATTCATTTATAGGGAAATATTTCGACAAATCCTTTTTTTTTTTTTTTTTTTTGAAAAAGATTTTTTATACGATCCTAAATATATTTTTATTTTTAATGATTTCAGCAGAAAGACGTGCGCTGTTAAAGATTTCTACAAAATTGTTTGTTTAACAGATCGATATGGTTACGCGATTTGAGTCAGTAGGGTTTTGCTTCACAAATACAGCGTCCTTCGTGCGAATACCGCCTGAAGCCTGAAGCCGTTGCGTTTGTTCTTGAATAAGAAAGATTGTCCTAGCAATGAATGTCGAAGTAATGAGAGAAATACATATGAAATTGAGTTTGGAACAAAAATGAATAAAGCTGCTTTTAATGGTTGCTGTAGAATCTGTGGACACAGGTTCTCGAGTGCAGCCTGTGATCTCGAGTAGGGATACACGTGTTCAAAATTCGGACATTCCAAAATGACAGTAAATATAGAATATTTTATTTGAAATTCGAATTTTTTAGTTGAATATTTATTATTCGATATTCGAATGATCATCGTTGCACTACACTACAGAAAATGATTGTGTTAATTCAACCCTTTTCAATGTCCCAGGGCGACCACCACTCTTTGTGTCAAATCAATCTTTTTATTAACTTACTCTGTAATCATGTTTCATCTCTGGTACAAATCTTGTAATTGATTTTTAACTCACTTTTCATCATCCGATTTTTAAAAAAAAACGCATTTTTAAACAAAGAAAATGGACTAAAAAGTAAAAAATAATAAATTTATGAATCGGAAAATAAAAGCGTGTTTGCTCTTGCTTACCTTATCACAAAATCATAATATCTAAGAGCACCCACGCTATTATTTTCCGATTCATATTTTTTTTATTTTTAGTCCATTTTCTTTGCTTAAAAAAGCATGTTTTTTTAAAAATCATTTTTAATTAATTTTTGTTGTTGTGTGAACTCGGCGATTTTTAACACTGAAATAGTACTAGTATGACACCGTCGATTGTGTTGCATCACCGAATCAACACCGTTTGTTGGGTTGATTTAACACTAAAAAGTGGTGGTCGTCCTGGGACATCGAAAAAAAGTGTTGAATTAACAAAGGCATTTTTGCTGTGTAGTCTTGAGTATAAGCCCAAATAATCTAGGAAACTCTTATCTTAGAACTTAACGGAGTTTTACTGTTATTTTTTTTAAAATTTCTGAGCTCAGTGGTCCCCAACTAGTCTCAAGTTAATAGATCATAACTTCGTAAAAGTGGACAAGGTCTTCACTATAGGTACCATCTCGCCATTTCTCTCAGAGGACTGAGGAATTAGGGGTTATAATTCGTTTTGGAAAACTGGAAAATATATTTTCCGTAAGGTGTGAATAAATTAGGCCTATATAAAACCTTTATGGAAAATTGGGAAACGGATCTTTTTTTTTTTTGGAAGAAAAATGAAAAACGGTTTTTTTAATTAAACGGAAAAGGGAATATGATTTATGTTTTATTGGAAATTAAAAAATAAATCGCTAAACGTTATTAAAACGAGTACATTTTCGGAAAACGAAAAGGATTTATTTATTTCGGAAGTCGAACTGTTTCTTTGTGTAAAAATGGTACTGCATACTACCACTCACAAGCAAACATACTGAATTTGAATTTTTATTTATGGCCTTTAGGCATCTAAGGCTCAGGCCGGAATAAGGGTGGGGAAAGGATTCGGGAAGGTGTCGGTCAGGGCTTATGCTGAAGGTGCCATCCCGGGATACAAACATACTGAAGGGACAGAAAAGAATTATATTATTTTTCTTCCGTCATGATTACAATGTGAAAGTATGTGCACATGCAAATTTTGGTCACTTGAATGCAATTACTGATATCGATGATATAAAAGTCAAATTCTGTCTGTGAAAAGAGATAAAAAATGTGGAAATATCCTTATATGCTTAAATTGATGGAAGAAATGGAAGCCTAATACACAGTAGTGGGTGGAAAAAGCTACCTGCTGGATGGTATGTTGTTCATGGCCACCATCCTGAATCTCGATTGATTTTCTTAAATGGGAAGGCGGTTGTATAATATGTCATTCTGGGCTAGAATTTAACGAGAAATACGTTCGTTAAGTCAGTTTTGCCCTAAATGTATTATTGTAAGAGGTAAGGACATGTGGCTCTGGTTTAGAGTATTGATGCCATAGACTGAAAACGCCCATTTCGTTAAAAAAAAAAAAAAAAAAAACATATCGATAGGGCACCATACCCCGGAACAATTTGAATGTATTTGGGTTTCATTCTCTTTGTTATTTCAAAACGAAATGGGCGTGTTCAGGCTATTGCATCAATACCCTAGACTAGCGCCACATGCCCTTATCTCTCAAAATAATGCATTTAGAGCAAAACTGATTTCACAAACGTATTTCTCCCAGATTCCACAAATTCTAGCCCAGAATGATATATTACACGACCCCTATCCCATTTGAGATAAGCAATCGAGATTCAATATGGCAGACTTCAAAATGGCGGCTTAAAGAACATACCCTCCAGCAGGTAGCGCTTTGAACTCACTAACCATTACTGCGTATTTGACTTTCATTCCCTTCACTAATTTTTGAACATAAGGATATTTCCACACTTTTTGGTCACTTTCCACAGACAAAATTTGACTCTTGTATCATGGATATCCCGCAAAGTAATGGCGCTTGATTGGCCAAAATTTGCATATGAGAATACTTTAACATTCTAATCACGACGGAAGAAATATATATATAATTCTTTTCTGCCCGTTCAGTATGTTTGCTTGCCAGAGCTGAAACGGGTGAGCGGGTTAGTTTCGGACCGGATCAAGGATCTATGCTCGAGACCCGGCCTGTGCCGGTGACCCGATTTCGACCTGGTGACCGGCAAAGCAGGGTTTTAAATGCTTTTATTGCGTTTGAACAACGATTTTTTTATTTTCAAGGAGGGCCGAGACCAAATGTGCTCTCCCTTCAGACCACGAAAATTACGACGCCGAAAATTCCAAGTTCGTTATAGTTCTTCCCAGACTGGTCATTCGAATCAGATTTTATACCGGATCACCTATGTTCGGGTCAGGCCGGGTCAGCGAGTGACCCGGTTTCAGCTATGCTATCACTACACCACGATCCAGACCTAATGGTCTAGTTTCAAAGATACCCTCCTTTGATTCAGCACTAGCTAGGAGGTGTAGGTTCGAAATTTACACCCAGTCCCCGTAGTCCAGGCGGTAACGTCGTGCACTTTAGATTGGCAACAGGTGGGTATATTGATTCGAACTCCACAACCGACCAATCTAACTGAGCTTTGCAATGGTTTGCTCAGTTGGATCAGGCGAATTTCGGTATGGTACCTTAAGAAAGGTCCTGGCCGATATCTTCTCCATCCCACCCCGAGCCAAATGGCCATAAATAAAGTGAATTCAATTCAAAGCTTGTCGGATATCCTGACTGAAGTTCTTCAGGTTCTCCTGCAGGGTACCATATGAAGTTAGGATAGTACCTAAACTAGAATCCCTGGCAACTATTCCCTTCCATGAAAGGCGTTCTCGTCGAGGGACATCATCTCTCAGATTTGTGACCGGCTTTAGCCATGGAAGTCTCAAGTCTCAAAAGACTTTCAATATAAATTAAAAAGAAATCATCATTCAACTATGCTTGAGTATTAAAAATAATTTTAGTAGATACGTTGACAGCAGGACTGCCAGGATATTATTCGATTCATGACGATGATGATGGTTGCTCTGCCTAAAGGCAAGTATGTTACCCGAAAGCCCCTGTGCAAGGTGAACCAATTTTGAATTGTCATTTTCTTCCATCGGATGAAGATTACTTCCTGAAGATGGGACCTACAGTTTAAAATAGGCTCCGAAATATTTGTTTCCACCAAATAACGAACCCTTCGTTATAGCTTATGAGGCAGTGAGCTTTACTCACCCACTAATTCCGTTAATTTACTAATTTATTATTCAGATAACTGCTACCAGATTATCAGAAGCAACACTTTCGCAACCACTAACTATCCGGGTAATAAATTATCTAGTAATTATCCGTTTTGCGAATAACCGAACGATTAGAGGAAAGTTGATAAATTACTTGAATTATTGATTAGTAGATTACAATTTTAAACATCAGTAAACCACAGACAAATTTTGTTCTTTGCACATTCATTTAATTTATTTTCGTACCCAAAACCACCCCACTTCCATTACATGGTGTTGCAAAACAGCACGGAAAAAAACATCCACCGAGGTTCCTGACACAAAAATTTAAAAAAAAGTACAGAGCAGCGAGGGTGCATAAATGCTTCGTTTTGGTTCTACAGACTGTCGAAAATGTGGGAAAATGAACTTCAGAATTAATATCTCCCCATCATTAACGGTAGAACTGAGGCAGCATGTTACCGTCAAAGACTTCAAACCTGCTCTTTCAAAAAATGCATATTCCAATAAACGTGCAGTGGGTGAGGAAGGGATTCCGTAAAGGACGTAGTGGATTACCAAACATTCTCTGAAGTAAATCTGAGTCAAAATAAGCATTAAATAAGATGACTTTTCGAGTTAGTAAAGGTGATAAACGTATTCACTGCTATCTAATTGGGCAACGATAATGTCTTTTAATAATATAAAAAATATAGCAAACGTTCGTTGAAAAGTATGTAATTTGCTCCTTCTTGTTACGCAACCACGCATCTTTTTAAACAAGCGTTCCGTAAATGAAATGTTTGAGATATCGACTTGCCGCAAACAAATTATTGTTACTTGCTGGAAGATAGTCGCATTCATGCGTATTTCGACTCACCTTTACTTCAGACAATTTCTGGGAATCCCCTAGTTCCCTTGGGTAGTCACTTGCATCACCCATTGCATAATTTTCGAATATATATTTTAGGATACAACAAGTTTAAAGTCGTTGACGGTAACGTGCCGCCTCAGTTCCACTGTTAACGATATTGAAAATATCAAGCTCGTGAGTTCATTTTCCCACACTTTCGGCCGAAACGAAGCATTTATGCAGCCTCGAAAGTCTTTCTCTTTTCATGTAAGGAATCTCGTGAGGTGGTTTTATGGGTGTCATTTTGCTACACCCTGTATATGTATAATATATCACAAAGAAAGAAATACTTTGATACAGTTTGTTTGAAAGACGCTGTGTTTTGTTTACAAAGTTATTGGAAGTACCAAACAACAAAGGACTGTCAAAATAAGTAGGCCGTCTTCTTAAACCTGTTGGCCACTAGACCACGGACTCAAAATAAAATGTACATAACGCGCAGATCTACGATAAGCAACCAATCTTGGAACGCCCATATCACGTGGCCCGTCGACATGTTCAAAGATTATATACCCTTAACAGAGGACATGTTCAGAGAGAGATGGAAAACGGTCCAGTATCCACACAAGTCAGATTAGACAACTGCCATTAAATTTAAAGGAATGGACGTCTACCATACCCGCAAACTGAAACCATGTCGGTGTATTCCCCTACATTATATGTGTATGATGTAATACACTGTTTACCATACAACACCAAGAAGGATACATCAGATTAATGCAAAATTTGCAGAATATGTAGAGTTTGCAAAAATAAACAACTGATTAGCAACGACAGCTCCGTGAGGCATCAGAGGCGCCGGTTATGTCATCTACTAACAGCAATCGGAGGCACACCAGAGAGCCACAGTGCAGTGTTAGACGACTGTTAGTGTGACGTTAATGTGTGTATATGCTCGAAAGGTGCCTCGTCGTCGAATGCGGCAGATCTGCTAGCAGGTTACCTATCACCATTGATCGCGATGAGTTTTAAGTTTATCCTTCGGCAACATTGGTGGTTGTATTGGACTGAATATGTCCACAGTGCAACGGATATCGACTCGACAGCTCCACGAAGGACTACGCAATGACATTCCGGCTCGCAACGATCGCGCCATACCCAGGGGCGTAACTACTATGGTGCGAAACCCTGCAACGCGGGGGGGGGGGGCGAGTGCCCGACCCTTCCAAGGGGCCCTTCACCCTAGCCTGCCAATGGTTCGAATCAACCTGATCTTCATTTTTGCCTTAGTCGGAGAAATAATAAAATTAAACATGCCTCAATAGAAAGAAGCAAACTTTTGCTCATAATTTTCAGACTTCGGTGATTTAACCTATCTGAGGATTGCAACTTGAATCTTCGAGTCTCTTTTCCTTTACTAAGAAATGGTCTGACCTTGCACGATTGGCTTATTACCCTTTGTAGGGAGGGCATTCTTGTAGGTCAAGCACCGCGAGCAATTTTGGCATAAGCCGATTCGGATTTAAAAAAAAATCTTTCATCTGAAAATTGCCATCACCAACGCCATCTCCCTCTTCTCTTTCCGTACCCGTCCTTCTTTTCTTGTTTTTCAGAACTGAACAGGTCCAGCGACCAACCTTAGGACCCACCCCTTCGCAAAACAATATTCCAGAATGAATGCTTGCCAAAGAAAAAGGCAAAAAAAGTCTTTTATAGTTCTTACCACTTGTATCGGCAAGCAAAAAGGCCAGTTTGCAAGCAAACGAAGGAGAGTGGAAAGAGAGAGCGAGAGGGACAGAGAGAAGAGGGAACATTCACCCCCAACTTCGGAGGGTCGAAGATGAAGAAGCTGTTTGGTAGGTGTTTTTTTGTTACATTTGCGCGCTCTTTCTTACCCGGTGGAACGAGGTACAAAAATGAAAAGTACCGGTAAACACTAATGTCAACTTGCCTTGTCAACACTTTTTTTTTGTAAGTTTCACGATGCAAATGCTTCCCACACTTACAGTAAATACAGCTAAACTGAATTCGAAGGAAGGGACTTTACGTAACTTTTGTAATCTTTTCGTAACTGAGACCAAAGTTTTTCAAACTTCTGGAAGTCGAGGCGTAAAAAATAATTTTGATAAACCAGAGCCTATAGCGCACTTGAATAAATATTTCAACTAAGATCCTTATACTTTACTTTATTTCTTTGTCTTGTAGATCATTTAGTGTACAAATGAATACAGTTATGATATAAGACACGTCAGAAGATACGTTGATATTTACAGAAATCACAAAATATAATTATTCAAAAGCTCCATATACAGTAGAGCTATACATAGAACATTTTGTAATACATATTAAGTCCTAAACACATATATAATTACATAATGGCAACCGTAAAAAGAACGAACAAAAGTACACATCAAATTATATATAGTGATGGAAAACACAAAATGTATTTACCGTACATAACATAATTATTAATCCTTAGAGATTTTTAAATTTCATGCAATGTTATGGACACATGTTACATACACTATTGAAATGAATGCTAGCGTTTTTGTCTTATCTCTTTTTCTATCTTCGCCCGCCTCTCTCTTTTTTCTTTCATTTTTCTCTTTTCGTGTGTGTGTGTGTTTCAGTGACCCTTGGTTTGGTGTGACAAAAAATTCGAGACTTGTTTCGAACTCATCCTTATTCCCAAACACCAATTCACTGCAGAGTATAAAGAATGGTTGGATTTTTAGAATTATTGGTTTTTCCGGTGGCGGATATCCAGAGATTTGCCAGTATTTTCAAGCTGATGGAGTGTGTTTGGTGATGGGGCAGGGAATGAAAAATTAGAATTGGGTGTGACGTAGGGACGATTTCTTCCATTGACAGCAAAGCTTTGTTTCTCAATTGTTTGAAGTTGTAAAATGTTTGAGTTTTGCCGAAAAAGGCACAGTACCCCTCTTTTATTATTAACATTCCGTTCCCCTTGATTTTTTGGGTGGTAGACAGTGTTTGTGACGACTCAGAATCAATCGCGCTCGGGAGTTCAGTTTGACACATGTTGACAAGAGGACGAAACCCGGATTTGTTCTCTTTCGTGTTTCTTTTCCGTGTGTGTACAATTAAAGAAGATCACATTAATTGTATTCGAACCAGAGCTCTAACGTATAATTCGTAAATTATTTAATTGACATTGTGTACAACAGAACATTAAATTACGTGTACGGAGTGTGCGGTGTGCGTACAAACATTTGAGTGTACGAGGAGTGTTAAAAAATATCGAACCTTATTTTTTCCCGCGTAAACCATTGAAGCGCGGGATACTTTCTTCAGTGTAGATGTAGAGGAGGACACTCATGCGCAGTCGTGATTTTTCCCCGCCCGTAGAAAGCGTCAGATGCTGGCAGTCGATCAACGAGTGAAGACGTGAGCGTTCGTCGGATTTCAGTGTTTGTTAAATGACAGAAATACTTGAGCAGCGATATTGCATAAAATTTTGCCAAAACCTTGGCAATACCCAAGCGAAAAACATTCGCAAAATTCAACAGGCTTTCGGGTACGATGCCATGAGCACCTCACGCATAAAGGAGTGATACAACCGTTTCAAAGATGGCCGCACATCAGTGGACAGTGAACCACGTTCAGGTAGTCCCTCTGTACCAAAGCTGCTAACAATGGAGCAGAAGCAATGGCGTCTGGAAATCGCACAGGATATGCTGGGCAATGCAAACAGTGACCCCAACTTTCTGAACACCGTTATTACATGCGATGAAACATGGATGTATGGGGACGAAACAAAAACCAAGATGCAGTCGTCACAATTGCAACATCCGTCATCCCCGAGACGAAAGAAAGCACGGCAGGTCCTCAGCAAAGTCAAGGTCATATTGACCGTTTTCTTTGACTCCCGTGGTGTGGTACATCATGAGTACGCCCCACAAGGCCAAACCATCACAAATGAGTACTACCAGGAGGTCCTTCGTCACCTTCGTGATGCTGTGTGGCGCAAACGACCGGATCTGTGGTCAGCGAAAACTTGGCAGCTTCATTATGATAACGAACGCACCGGCCCATTCTGTGCACTTGATTCAGGCTTTCCTCGCCAAACACAACATTCCTATGGTTCATCAGGCTCCCCACTCACCCGACATGGCTTCTTGTGACTTTTGGCTGTTTCCCAAGCTGAAAATGCCGTTCAAAGAGACCCGATTGGAGTTAAGATAAGACATCATGCGGAATGCGACGGAACGGTTACTCACCATTCCAAAAATTGCGTTTCAGACGTGTTTCCAACAATGGCGGGAGCGCTGGGAGAAGTGTGTTCATTACCAAAGAGACTACTTTGAAGGGAATTAGTGTTTCGGATTTTCAAATCAATAAATGTATTTTGCCAACTAAAGGTTCGATACTTTTTGAACACACATCGTATGTGCGTTTTGTAGGCCTAGAAGGAAAAAGTGCACCTCACCATTAGAGAACGTGTGCTTTGTGTGTAGCGATTAATCAACAGTACTTGACTGAAAGACTTCAACAATGAAGTCATTGGAACGTATATTAGAAGCAAGGACAGAACAATGGCCTTGCTCTGCAAGTAGATAAGTATTGTTTTAATATTTGGTATATCCTACAATTATATTTAGTTGGATATACATGACAAGCGTATTGGCTCTATGAACTTCTTTTCGATATTTTATGGATGTTGTACATTAAATTTCTTACTATAATTAGTTTGAGAAATATGTGCGAGCTTTGTGCATAATTAGGTAAATCTTTAGGACATTAATCTCCAATTGTGTCTACAGCATATGGTATTATTTTTTATAATAATAAGAATATAATAGTAATTGTAATAATAATAATATTACGTCATGTACACCACCTAACATCTGAAGCACGAGCCGCCACTGTTACCATTCAAGAAGCGAAAATTTTGTTGGCAGAGGGGGGGGCCTTGGGTATTCGCTTGCGGTGGGGCCCATAAAATGTAGTTACGCCCCTGGCCATACCACGGGCCGCGAGGACAGACGGCTTGTGCTTATAGCTCTGGTAGATCGAACAGCCACATCCTGAACACTGGCACACGCACTGGTGGATATTGCATAACGTTCAGTGTCCCCACCAACAGTTCTATATCATCTGGCAGAGCGGGATATATTTGCAAGGCTCCTATTGCAGCGGGTTCCGTTGACTACATAGCATAGGTATGAGCGACTACAATGGTGTCGCGCATGAAGAGCCGAATGAGATAACATCTCCTTTCAGACGAATCTAGTATCAGTATCTGGCGGTACAGTGGCACTTGGCTGGGCAACCCCTGCTTTCACCATCGCCACGTCGAACCTGCACAGGGTGTTATGGTGTGGGGTGTCATTAGATTCCCTGCCCGTTCGTGTCTTCTACGCACTGACGGACATGTGTACATCGACAATGACTTCGACCCTTTAGTGCAGGCCCTGCCGGAACCACATAGTAGCATGCTAACGCGCGGCCGCATGTGACAAGTCATGTACTACTCTTCCTGGATGAACACAGTGTTTCCCGGTTTCCTTGGCCGATGCGTTTACCTAATTTCTCGTCGAATAAATACGTCTGGTCCATTATACCACAAATTCTCACACACCAGCGATCTCACTCAAATACAGTTGATGAGTTGTGGCATCGTGTCGCAGACGCATTGCTTACCATACCCTAGAAGGACATCCAAGGGCTCATCCTCTCTATGCCTCGTCGTGTTGTAGCCGCTCTGAACGCCCATGGTGGGCCCACAGGTTACTGACCTTCAGCAGTTCTGTTCCGCTTTCACCACGTTGTCACGTGTTTCACAGAGCGGAAAGTGTAATCATTTAATAATTGTACCTTGCGGTATATATCGGTCAATTTTGGGCTGCTATCGTTTCTGCTTCTTGGTGTTGAATTTTAATTGGCGAACAGTGTATATTTGTCACTTAATATGCTTTATTCAGAGTATCTATTTTTCCTTATCCATTTCAGAAGAAGATTATCTTTTTTCCCTTAAATCAATTTTCCCATTTTTCTTGCTCTGGTGCCAGAAATTGAATTGAATTTTATTTAAGGCCTTTAGGCAACTTTAGCTCTGGGCGTATGGATGATGATGGGTCATATGGTAGACTCGAGACACGGGAGAACCACGAAAAATCTACATACACGATATTTGTGCACCACAAAGGCCACTTTGCATGAGCCGGGATCGAAGTGGGAACCCCACGCAGAGAAGTGCGCTCTACCACTGAGTCACCGTGAATGTATGCCAAAAGCGTACTAACAAATGTATACTTTATTATATAATAATGTCCCTTGTATAAAAAGTTACGATAGTGAGTGGAGGAAAAGAAGTAATGAAATATTCCATTTTGCAGAAACTAAGTATCAGGAATGTCGCGCCCTCGAGACAAACTCATCTACACTTATGTACTTCACCAAGAACCCATCCCATATGAGGACACTGTCACTTACCTGGGATTGATTTTGGACCACAGTTTCACGTTTCAGCCTCATTTGAACACATTAACCAGCAAAGCCCGCCAGCGCATAGGCTATCTATTCCCTCTCCTACGAAGCCCTGCGTTAAAGATATACACCAAACTACAAATCTATAGAATGATGGTTCGTGCACTTATGGAATATGCATCACCCGCCTGGCTTCATGCAGCCCAGACCCACATCTGCCCACTCCAGGTAACTGAAAACAGGGCCCTACGACTCATAACAGGCCACAACAGATATGTCACCATTCTCAAGCTGCTTAAGGATGCAGAACAACCTTACCTACGAGACCAACCCCTGGCTCCAGACTCTATTTGGGCAACTTATCACAAGTGACCATCCCACGCTTCGCAACATCGAAACGGAAATGCGGCGTTGAATCAAAACTGAGAAACAATCAACACCTGGAAAACCGAATTATAAAAAAATGATTAGCGAGCAGGAAACAAAAAAGTTATGTAAAGAGAACAGTGTACTTTAACATGGGAAGGAACAACACCAAATGTAGCACCAACATTTGCAGATATAGTAAAGGGAAAATTGAAAAAATGCCGAAAAAACAAAGTTAATTGAGAAAAACAAAAGAGTATTAAAACCAACGGTTATCATAAGGTCTATATCTGATGAATGAATAAAATATATTTGAATCCGTTCATCAAGAACAATTAACAGAAAAGATCGCATTAACTTCCATATGATACAAACCAGGTCTGCGCTTATCTTACAGATGGCGACGGATGAAGACGAGGAGAAGCTGGTGGGTCACCCGGAGAGAGCTGAAGCATCCTGATAGATAGAAAAAGAGACAATAAGAATCCTCTCATGATTATATATGGAATACCTAGTGAAATGGATGACGATGAAAGGGCAGAGGTGCTGATCGAAAGAATTCTGAACGAAACGACGGAAGAGCAGATGATAAAACCGAGATTTAAAACCAGACCTCGGGGGAAAGACAGGTACCACCTGGTTACTAAGTACCTTGCAATCAGGGAGGTCTTGTTAAGAAGGCCGAAGATTTATGTAGGCTTTGAGGCAACCAATATTAAGAACTCCTAGCTGTTTGAAATGACAAGATTTGGGACACATTGTTAATTTTTTAAAGGGGAAGAAAGATGTGACTACTGTCGAGAATCAGGACACAAGATACAAGAATGTCTTCATAAGAACAAGGACAAAGTCTGTGCCTTACCACATTAGGAAAATGAATTGCGGGACTGAGAACCCCCAGGAATTCACCCAATTTATACTTCAGATGCAACTAACAATAAATAAATTTGATAATGGACCCTGAATTAAAAGAAAAATAGAGTAAAAAGACGCCAAGAAAGGCTTATGGAATTTAACAACAAATAGAAATAGTATACAACTAGATTAATAACAGTAACGCGGAATACACGAACACATACTTTGAAGCTCGTTCGGGCTACATTGAACTCGACAAAAAGAACTAATTAATATTACATTTCGTGAACCTTGACTTGGTCACTTTTCTTAGGGTTTTTCTCAGGCGGTTGCCTTGTCTCAACAGATTCTTCACAGAGTAATTAAAATACGTTGAAATAGAAGTTAAGGATAATAAAGTTATTAAAATCTTTTATAGTGAAAACAAATACGGATGCGGGATAATCTACGTTCAGTCGTCGAGGGAAGCCTTTACTGACGACCTGGATCTGCTCCTGGACCTGCTATCCACCAGAAAAGAAAATATCTCCATTCCAGCGATGGGGGTGGGCCTCTGGCGAGTATCCCCTTCCGAAGTTCTGAAGCAGATTCTCAAATGTAAAACAAAATCCAAGGAATTGGATTGACGATGATTATGAGTGACGCAACACTCTTCAGAAGTCCAAAGTCAACTCCAACTCATGAAGTAAGACCAAATTTAGAAACTCAGGAAAACAGCGAAAAACAACTGATACTGAAGTAAGACGACGCGAAAAATAACAAGAAGGGATGCAAGAGAAGGTAACAGATGAAGATGATGATACAGGTGGGGTAGGCCCGGAGGAGGGGACGGAAAGCAGTGAGAATGAGACTGAAAGCCTGAAGAAAAAAGAAACAACAAATAGAAGAAGAAAGCAGAAATCGGAATGGGAAGCCTGGATACCCAGCCTCTACAGGAGGAAAAAGAAAAAAAGAGGAAACATGGAGGATCTCACGGATGACGAAGTACTTAATGTTGAGGATGATACATTAAATGACGAATGTGTTGTAAATTTAGAAGATGTATATAAAAGCAGGGAAGACTGACAGACACACCAAAATTTGATCCTGCTACACTTTATCAGAACATGCACCTGGACTACAACCTGTCGATATTAAAACCAACCATCTTAACGGCGGCTCTAAGAATTATCGTTAGTGACATGCATCAGCAAGGAAAGACCATAACGTTCACAATTATAGAGGAGGTGGGCAAAATAAATATGAAAGCTAACGGGATAACATCTGGCCCCAAGGATCTTCTAGAACTGATTGACAAGGTTTTCGAAAGACGGGAGGAGTCCTTCCAGTTGACATATACCGGCAGTTCGTGATGGCGTACGGAAGGATACAATCCATTGTAGAAATTTCCAGCATGCTACGTCCGCACTACACAGCCTTAAATAATGTTAAAGATAGTGAAGCTCAATGCGGATCGTTCTACACATGCCTGCAGCAGGCTGCGGGTACTATGCAAAGACCAGAGTGAGAACATAAGCGTTTCTCGACTACCTTTTACTCTGCACGGGGATACTTTTTTTCCTAATTTTTCTGCATTTTCTTCTTTTAATTCAGTTTTAATAAACAAATTTCTCTCTTCGTTGCACCTGAAGTTTAAATTCGGTGCATTCCTGGGGGTCCTTAGCCCATCAATTCTGTTTTCTAATGTGGCAAGGCACACAGACTTTGTTCTTGTTCTTATCAGGACATTCTTGTCTCTTGTGTTCTGTTTCTTCAAACTGGCCACACTTTTTTTTCCTTTACAAAATTGAGCAATGGTTCTCAGATCTTGGCACTTCAAACAAGTTGGAACTACTAGGTAGTCCTTAATAATGGTTGCCTGAAAGTCTACGTAAATCTTCATTGCACGAGGTACTTCAACAATTAGGAGTGCCTGTCTTTCCCCCGAGGTCCGATTTTACATCTCGGTTTTATCATCGTCGTCTGCTCTTTCGTTGCATCGTTCAGATTTCTTTCGATCAGCTCTACCCCTTCATCGTCTTTCATTTCACTAGGTATCCCATATATAATCATCAGAGGATTCTTATTGTCTCTTTTTCTATCTACCAGGAAGCTTTCGCTCACTCTGGGTAACCCAACAACTTCTCCTTTTTTTGAGCCGTCACCATCTGTAAGATAAGCGTAGACTTGGTTTGTATCATTTGAAAGTTAATAGGATCTTCTCTATTGTTCTTGATAAACGTATTCTAATATCTTATATCGATTCATCAGGTTTAGGCCTTATGACAACCG
The DNA here is from genome assembly GCA_022664845.1 of Lepisma saccharinum. Taxonomy (NCBI): domain Eukaryota; kingdom Metazoa; phylum Arthropoda; class Insecta; order Zygentoma; family Lepismatidae; genus Lepisma; species Lepisma saccharinum. The sequence goes on along the minus strand of JAGDQP010006387.1, from coordinate 20,837 downwards.
TTGGTTTCACTGCTGTTTTGTTTTCCTCAATTAACTTAGTTTTTCCCAGCATTTTCCCTTTACCGTAGCTGCAAATGTTGGTGCTACATTTTATGTTCTTCCTTCGCTATTTTGGAGTGCACCATTCTATTTACATAAGTTTTTAATTTCCTCCTCGTTATTTAATTTCTTCTTCCAACTCGGTTTTCCAGATGTTGATTATCTCTTTCCAAATCTGCGATTCGAACTACCGCGTCGATCGATTGTTTTTAGCGTTTTCATCTTCTCATCCAATGCGGTCAACTCACTGTTAAGTTCATCGTCTTTAGGTTCCCAGCGAACCAGTTGTAACTCGTGTTCACGCAAACATTCGTTTTCTTTAGTACGTTTTACGTTGGCTTTCTCCAATTCGAGGATGCGTGCTTCTAGGTAAGCATTCTTAATCTTCAGTTCGGTCAATTCTTCGTCTTTGTTTCTTTTAACACTCCCCTTTTCCGGGGATTCGCTCCCTCTTGTCTTCGTTTTCTGTTCCATCTTTTCTATACTGTTTCTCCTTGGGGTTTCTCAGTCTTCACCGTTTCCACGGTCCACCGATTGTGCCTTCCTTGCGCTTCTCAGAGCAGATGAGGAGATTGCTTCCTGCTTGGTAACTTGAACCCTTTCCTTAGGGTTCTTTGAACCTCTACAAAATCCCTTTCTTCCTGTGCTGAACTTGATGCTCCAACGTTGCTTGCTTTTTTTTTCATTTGACTATATGGATTTTTGGGCTAATCGTTTTCTTCCATTAAGTTTGTATTGTTTAAATTCCTCAAATAACTTTTTCATTTCAGATTTTGTTAAGTTCGTGTAGCTAATGGTGATACCACCATTCGCAGTCTGTTTCTTTTTGGATCTATGAATATTCGCATATTCACGATTGCGCACACGCTCTCTTCTTACCAGTCCAAAATCTGTAGTTTTTTTTGTCATTCACTTATACACGTTGTCTATTAACAACTGTTTTATTGTTAATATATGAAACGCCAACTACCATCCCCAGAACCACAGTTCCGAGCACAAGAGGCATGGGAGTGTAACATTGTTTTCCTGGGCGGCCTTGAAGGGATTCTCCGAGATGGGGACGACACATCTCGGCATGGGGTGGAGGATTTAGGCTGCCAGCCGTATTGAGCCCAGGTTTGACCTTGCATGGGCTCAAGGTACCCATGGAATGGGTGGACTAATGGGATGATGGGAATAGTACCAAAAATTTATTCTCCCTATTTTCTTTCATTTCCCCGTTATTTTTTCTTTTCTTTTCCTGGGTTTAAAAAATATTTATTTTTCTTTTGCGGCAACAATTTTTGTTCACAGGTACTTTTATGGCGCAATACATTTTTGGTCACTTTCATTTACGACTAAGTTTTTGAATAAATCTTAGTCACTAGGAGTGTGGGTGGTGATTTGAAGAGTTTATAACCTTTCCATTATTTCGACTTTGGATACGGTTTGTCCTTAGTCGGAAGATGAGATGGGTGGAAGTAGGTGAGGGGTCACTGCCCTCTAAAAAAATTGATGTTTTGTAAACCTCCATCATAGGGTAAAATTTTGACCCAGGATATGGCCGATCCACGGTCACGGGGGAAATTTCCGGGGAGGGTTTGATCTCCAACTAAAGCGACCGGGGTGGTGAGACCTCCAAAATCGCGTCAAAAACTAAATCAAAACTTTTGCGCGTGGGGATCAATGGCTTCCATAGGCAAGGCCAATGACCTCCCTAAATCTCAAGTAGCCATCCCTAGTAGCTCCGGAGATATGCGCACCTTAGCCCATCATACTACCCATGTCTGGTTCACTCCGAAAACTTACAAAATTTTCACTGTTCTGGCCTGAATAAATTTTGACTTGACAGCAGATCTGCCAGTCAAAGTCACCGGATGTATCGTGGTTATTACCGTGAGTAAGTTGACGTCTCTTCTTAGATGATGTGGAGCCTATCAATGTTCTATCATACTGATAACATAGGATTTTATGTATCTCAATATCTTCTCGAAAAGAAATCAGACATATATGGCACTTTCTCAAATTGTTCTGAAACGTGTAAGTAAAACGTTCTGCTACTCACTATTTTGGTTCCTGCCGTTTTTCTCTGAAGAAGAAAAAAACACTTCCATGAAGCGAAAACACACGCGACTTTTAACTTTAAAAGTCTATACTCAAGTCATATGAAGGATTATTGAAAGTCACTACCTATTTCGGCACATAGGAGGAGCTCGAAGAAAATACTCACATTTCAGTTTACAGGCCTTTATTTATTCGGCCATTTTTACTCTTGTAAGACTATAACCTTACTTTACGAAATCCTTCCATTATACGAACTAACACACACTATTAAAGCAGATGGAGAGATACTGACTTCAAATTTGAGTTTAGATGCCTTGATTTGTGGGGACGTTTTTAACCTCATACTCTATTTTTGCACTCAGTATGGTGAGGGTACGACCTTACCACATGGTATCTAAACCTAAATCTGTGGTGTTTCCCTTTATTGCGTTTGTTTAGGCGCTAGCATGCCATACAGGCTGAGAACATAAAATATGAAAATACCAATAAACGAAGCTTATATTAAAATAGACTCATAAATCAAGGTCTCTGAATCCATGCTTGAAGTATTTTCTTCGTGCATCATTTTTCCGAGATAGTGATTTTCGATAATCCTGTATTTATAGAGCTGTAAAAGGTGTTAGGAGACGTTGGACAAACTGCTGCGTTGCCGTTTTTTCTTCGATTTCATTATTAAATACATGAAGAATTTCCCAATTAGCCATCCTTTTTCAGCTTTTCTATCTTGATTGTCCAGCTATTCTGGTTAGCCTACATAGAAGACCTGTTCAAAAAGAAACAGAACTTATGTTGTAAAGATTGTATACAAATACGTGGAAGGTAACAGACAGTGGTTCGAGTCGCACGATTTAGATAGAAATTCTGCAGATGCTAAATTTGTGTAACGTCTGTACATGTGGAATTATTGCAACCAGCGAATGCTGACCCAAATTTCCTAAAGCTGTTGGTTACTGGCAATGAAGCGTGGGTGTGAGGGTACGATGTGGAAACGAAGATCCATTTACAGTGAGTCGGACAATCCTCATCCACTTGCGCCGGAAACGGTGTGTTGAGTACAACTCATGGTAATATTATGTTAATCTTCTTCTTCGATTTGCACCGTATATTCCATTCGCAGTTCCACAGTGAATGCAGGATTCGACGTTAACATAATGAAACGATTACGAGAAAAGGTCCGGCGCAAGAGGCCGGAGAAGTAACAGAACAAGTCTTGGTTCATCTCGATAATGCAAATTCCCATTTGTCACTCGCTGTCCGGGATATTTTTTTGCAAAATACCATACATATATTATTCCTGCCTATTCTCCTGATTTGGCATCAGCTGACCTCTTCCTCTTCTCCAAGTTGAAAATAACCCTTAAAGATTGCAGATTCCAGACCAGATTAGCTGTTGATGTATGTGCTAGCCACCGCTTCGACTTTGTCCTCTACTGTATTGACTACAAGACCAAATCCCAAGCGAAGTACGTGGTAGCATGTACATGAAAAAGCACCCTTAAAGTTTCTTTCGAACAAATTTACACCAGAATACCGCTAATCACAAGTTTCACGTTTCAGACACTGAGTTTTCGTATAATCGTACTTACCACCGCGTATTTATACTATTTTTCCAACATTGACACATCTCTAATTAAATTAAAATCAAATTTTATTACAACCGAACTTCATTCATTGCTTTTATTCTCACTGAAATAAGCTCCACTAAATTCTCATAACATGTAAAGAAAATATTCATTCTCCTTTTTATCGTAACTAACATAATTACGACCTGTTTTGAAAAGATGCTGTCTTAAAACATACAACTCTCTTATCTCCAATAGATGACCAAATTTTAGCACAAGATAATGGAAATCCATTTCTTTTTGCTGTTGAAAACAGACTACATTCTGCGTTCCTGTTCAGACTATCGACGTAACTTATTTTAATCGGGATATATTTGCAAACATTATTTCTGTCAACACTTGATATTCGTACTCTTTCAATCACCATAATTGATCAAATATACAAACATAATATTGGCTGTACACAACTGACTTACCTTCTCATTTTCATTTGCTATTAATTTTAACAGGTTTTAATTTAATTTCAAAGAAGATAAAAGAACTGTTTCATTGTATCCAAAGCACTTAAAACATCGAGTGGTTCATTCAAGAATCTCAAAATTAAAGAGTTAACACAGTTTATAATACTATATCTTTGAATTTGGTTGAAGCTGGTAGAATATGAGGAAACCAGTAGGGCAATACGGCTTGGATGATGAGCTGAATTCCTTTGTTTCGCATTGCCCTCGGTGTAAACTAAAATCAACACTTCGTCACTTTCTCTGTGTTGGTAACTGATATTGATTATGAAACACTAAAGCTGATACTTGGATAGGATTGAATCAGGGTAATTTTCCCGCCTTTCTAGTTTGACGTCGATTCAAATTTGAGTACTACAAAACTTTTTACCTACTAAATTCTCTCGCACTCCTCCACTTATGAGTACCATTAATCTTAAAAAGACACTGAACATTATTGTCCTAAAATACTTGGACACGATTTTGGAGTTATTCAGATTTGAATAATCGACGTGAAACGAAATTGAGGAACATTATTTGGCTTCAGTCTTAATAGTATAAACATATGTATGAACACAGGAAAAGCTACTCTGCTTCGAAATAACTGAAGCCACATACTTCATGCGATAATAATAAGTACGCTAAATCACTTGCAACACTCGCACTGAATTTGCCATGAGTGAAGCCGTCCGTCTAAAGTTCTCATTCAAAATACTTAATAACCAAATAACACTGACAAACTACGGTTCAGCTAACCAATCTTACACTAACACTGAGAACTGCATTAACATGATTCATGCCCATACCTATCTGGGATGAAGTGAGTCTAGAAAACAATTACGCACCAGTAACAATTAGTGTAGTTCTTTCTAAGGCTTTTGAAATGTATTTTATGTCCATTGTTCATAACAATGTACCATACAAACACCAGGAATTTGGCAGGATTCAAGCACATTTCATTTGATAGTAGCACACGATTCTTTAGAGAACCTAATAGATTTAAACTTTCAGAGTTCACCATCACTTTCTACTTATTCTACAACTTCAACTAACGATTTCATTCAGTCTGAGTGTTGAAAGATCAGTACTGAACACCTTACTCGTACTGAACAAATACCTAAGAGAAAAGAGTCGCCTGTTTCTAAGTTGAGCAACACCATTTTAACTAAATACAATATACTCATATCATCACATATTTTCACTGCAGGCGTTTGTATAAAATCACTTTGTCCTTCTTTATTTCCCTTTGTTCGTCCGGTTTCTCCCAAGTAAATGGTCTAAGATTCATCCACTTGCGATTTTGGAGTGGAATATTCAACTTACCTAACAACTCATTCGATATTTCTGGCACTATTGGCTGCAAAAGAATACCACAAACTCTTAGTGACTCCATGGTTAAGTTTAGAACAATATCTAAGTGATCGAAATTTCTTTTCTTTTTCAGTTCCCATGGCTTTTCATCCTGAACAAACTGATTAACCGTATGCAAAGCAGCAATAATCGAATTAATTCCTTTGTAGAAATTATATTCTGAGAAGTGAATTTTTACAGTGTCTGGTAATTCGGTTATGACGTGCACGAGATGTTCAGCTGACTTTGGGCAGTGAGTGCTGCAGTGCTCTTGATTAAAGGAAGGGAATTTCTGTCCTGGGTTTAACGACGTAGCACAACATCTGCTCAGTAGATTTCCGAGCGTGTCCGCCAGTTCAGCATTCAATAAACGAACTGCTTTCTCTTCACTGTAATTGCCATCACTATGAGGAACACCTTCTCTCAACAAAAAATAACGCAAACCACTTGTACCGAACTTATTGATCTTCTCAAACGGGTTCACAATGTTCCCCTTAGATTTTGACATTTTCACTCCATCAATTGTCCAATGAGAATGAACCAAAATACATTCCGGAGGCTCCAAATTCGCGGCTAATAGGAAGGCTGGCCAGTAGATACCATGAAATTTTAGAATGTCCTTTCCGATAACTTGCAGATTAATTGGCCATGTGAATTGATCGTCACCGTAACCTGCAACTGTTAGATAATTTACAAGAGCATCCAACCACACGTATATAGTTTGAGATGGGTCGCCCGGCACAGGTATACCCCAATGAATTCTTTCTTTAGGGCGTGAAACCGATAAATCATCAAATCCTTCTTCTATCCACCTTTTAAGAATTCGATGAAATTTTACTGGCTTTACAACAGTCTCATCTTTTAACCAATCTAATAGCTGGCCTTGAAATTGTTTTAGTCTAAACATATAATTCTTTTCTTCTATCCATTCTACAGGGTGTCCCGTCTCTGCTGACACTTTTATCTCTGTTCCATCAGCTTTAGTAACACGCTTCACTTGACTGTCAGGCAAAAATGATTCGTCCGGAATACAGTACCATCCTGAATAATTCCCTTCATAAATATAGTTCTTCTGCATCAGAGTCATCCAAAATTTACGTACAGTTTCCTTGTGTTTCTCTTGAGTAGTTCTAACATAGTCCGTGTACGAAATACCGCATTTGTCAAATAAGTCCCTAAATTTTTGTGAAATATTTTCACAATATGTATCAAGTTCTAATTCACTTACAGCAGCTGCTTTCTGGATTTTTAGTCCGTGTTCATCAGTTCCTGTGCTAAAGATAGTAGATTCTACACCTATCAATCTTTTAAATCGATAAGCAGCATCAGCAACCACAGCACTATACAGGTGACCCATATGTGGAGAGGCATTTACGTAAAAAATAGGCGTCGTGATGAAAAAGTCGCACATCCGTGATATTTTGGTTGTACATGTTCGTTTCGCTGAATACATTCCAGCAGCAATATACCTAACAATAATACTTCTTACTGGATTTATCGCGGGCAGTACCATGTTAAGGATAAGAGATATTTTGTAGTGTTTACAATGGACCTTATGTTTTAGAAGAACTAACACTCTTGATAAGCTTCACTACGCTAAACGGTACATTGCTAAAAGTCCATTTCTGAGAGGAAGGATTAAAAAAGGAAGGACGAATACCCGGTGTCAGTTTCAATATATTTTTTTAAACAAGTCCCTTCTTCCAGGGACCTTATGTAGTTCACTCCACTCAAACTAATTTTCACTTCAGTTTTCTCTATATTCAACGTAAAAAGTTGTTTTATTTCCTTTCACTTAAAAGTCACACACCCAACACGAAAATACAACCACAAACTAACACAATCAGTTCTCAGATGAATCGTTGAGACGATACACACGGAAGTTTTCACATGCAGGTACTTTTACATTATTCTTCTCAGAGGAGTCTTTCCTTTGTATCAAGTTAAATATTGTTTTTGAAATTCGCTCATGTCAATCACAGAGATCTTTGATGTCAATGTTTGTTTATTGTTTGCTTTGTTATTAGTCACTTGGTATAAAGTAGAAAACTACTTGAAACAAAAGAGGATAAAATACAGCGATGCTGATAACCGGCATACTACACTTTGGCTAGAACTTCCGAGAAGAAAGAGAATTAATGTTGCCGGTTGCCCAGTATCACCATCGACCATTGTAAACAAACCAACAACTTCAAAAATAAAATAAATCTGCAGTAATATATATTTTTTTTTACTTCAGAAAGGAAAACCGTAATACTTTTCAAATAACTAAGTATAGATATGAATTGGATATGTTGCAAGGCTATTCGTCTCTTCATCTGCGGCAAGATATAAAAAAATATGTAAAATGGTCTACTCCCGCGCAGCGGCGAACATGGAAGCGTGATTCTCAATTTACTAAAATCATAAAAGGTTTGTTTACAGTTATCTTAAGTACGCTTGCTATTGTCTGTATAATTAATGGATAAGCCACGTATACACACCAGGTGGATTTAAGAGGTAAATTTTTGGGATATGAGCTGCTTTGTTTTGTTTTTTTTAATTGTATTCGCAGTAGTTGGCAATGTTACTAAAAGGAATTTTTCAGAATTGTAGTCATAAAGGGTGTAGAATTTAGTAGCACCCCATTCGTTGTAGCTCATAAAAGGCTAGCTTTAAATTAGTATTACGGAGACTCGAGAAAGGAATACTTTACGAAACACATACTGTAAGAAAGTTGAGCTGCTTGTGAGCAGTTTAAGACCCTTGTACTTATTCATATGCAATCCAACCAAACCGGTTAACGTGGCATATCGATTCTAAAGCATCCCGAAATATACTAGGATAGTACCCTTGTACACTATCACTATGTGGACTTGTAAGGTTTTAATTTATCAGTTCACTACAATTTTCGTATAAAACACCCGCAAAATCCTGTTACCGCCTTGTACAGAGATCTTTGCAAACACTTAGCAACAACGAGCAATACAAAAAATGTAACTATTAATAAAACCTATGTGTTAGTATTTTGTAAAATACACACCCCAATTGATCAACAAGCAGAAACATAGCGGCATTGGTAGGAATACTAATGGCGTCACTTTGTGTTATGGATGCTTCGTATCTTGCTACAAAAATCACGGAAGTTATGCCAAGAGGCGAAAACAGATTTGCCATTATTATTATTAGGCTTTTTTTTTTTTTATTGCAGTGTACACTTTGCATATCACCATAGTTAAGCTCTAAAGCACATGATCGACTTGAACGCGTATGCACCTGAATAGTCCCTCAGACTTTCCACCCTTACTTAACACTGCCATGATATTTAGCGTTCTATCCTTGGAAGCATATTGCAAATATAACATTTCTTCTCGGGTTTACTTTATTTTTGGAGCTCATAGAAATGTAAAATTTGCAGAAGAAATATGATGTTTCCAATATGTGTGGAACTGTTGAAACGCAAAATACAACGAAGTTTTGAGTTACGGAAGTATAAAAGAGTGAAAAGTACGTAGGATTATTTAACAGCTTGTTCCTTCAGGCAGAGCACTTGGTATGAGTGGTAGGGCCTTGTGTATCACATAATGAAAAACAAAAAATCTTACCTGTCTTCGCTCGCTACCTCTTCTCAGCAATTTCCGTGATTTTTGTAGCAAAATACGTGTCGTTCATAACAGGAAGTGGCGTCATTAGTATTCCTCCGCGTACCGCCATGTTTTTGTGTGTTGATCTCGCGTGCGCATTTAACAAGATAATAAAAAGGCTTAATGGCTTTTCGAAACTTTTTGGATTACTGGTTGTCGCTGATTTAAGTTATGATTGGCGAATTGAGCTTACGTTAGAGGAGAATTTTATGCTTCCGCCTCCCCCACCCAAAATATAAAACATTGAATTCTTTGACAATGAAATTCTAGGTTGCGAAACCTGTCAATGCTGCACTCCGTCAAAAAAATAAAAAAGCTGAAATACATGTATCGCTAATCCGACGCCGCTTATGTCATCACGTGTCGAGCTATAACGTCATTTGTGACTACTGCAGTGATTATGGGCGCTTGTATGTCCGAAACTAATCAGATTTCGGAATTTCTTCAAAGGAACTTTATTGATTTTATGTAAATAATTACCTCACGAAGTTTGTGACATTGTTTCGCTGTATATTGCTCAGTAGCTCGGGTCCCAAAATTAAAGTATACCCCTCCCATTTTCCATTTTAGTGTATTTCATAAAGTATTGCTTCTACAATATACATTCACTAGCGAAGAATCTTTGTACGTATTTATAAGGTATTTCGTATTCGTGTGCCACTTTTCGAATTTAGACAGTACCGACCAGTATTAAATCATTACATAGACTTATTTTTAATTTGAGGACTGGCCTATAGGAACAACTGTGTACAACGAAATGTGTTTTTCCTGTAATTAATAATTTACTTAATTGAACTTTATACATAGGGGACAATAGTCTACAGCCTTACCGTTTGACACATTTTGTTAATTATGTAGATTTGGCCAAATGGAAACTGTATACCCATGTACAATAGTACTCAGCTTGAGTATAGCTTGCAAAAGCCTCTGAGCGTTAAATCGAGATCGGAGCAGTCATAGTTCTTACCAAGATAATGTTGGTCAGAACTCATGATAAAGTTACGTTGACGGAATAAAATGCCAATTCATTTTTAGTTTATCTTTGTGAAAATGTGGATGACACGCGTGTCTTTTGCCGAAGCTATTGAAAAATATGTTAGTTGATTGACTAATGGGCCTAATCTGGGATGGGCAGATCCGGATATCCGAAACTCGGATCCGATATATCTGCCAAAACATTAGACGTTATGGAACTGATGAGAGATATATATCTGCCATGCAGGTGTGTTATGCGGGAAACGATTTAGGAATCACCTTTTTTTCTTTATTTTCTGAAACTTATTGACAAGCGTTTATAACCCAAGGTGTAATGCAACATGTGAAACACAATTTTTAACTAAAAACAAAGAGGAAACAAAATTTAAGGGGTTTAAATTGAAAGCGCACTCCCGTTAATTCTTTGTAGTGAACTTTTTGAATAGTATTACACTATTCTTTTTTTTTTTTTTTTTAAAGCCACTGAATAAAAGCAAGACTACGTCAGCGCCGAGTGCGTTACGTAATCAAAGCAAAAAGTTTGTTTGTGGCTGAGCGAGGACTGTGGACGGGCATGCAGTTACTCAGGTTCGATCCCGACTCGTGCCATGTATGCTTTGTGGTAAACAAACACCATGTGTGGGTTTTCTCGGGGTTCCCACTTTCTTCATTCCACCAATTCTCCCATCATTATCCATTCGAACTCAGCCAGAGTTGCCTAAAGCCTTTCTCCTCATTCAGACCTGGCTAATTCGGAGATGATACTGTGAAACTGAGTCGTGACCGACCTACTTCCCGCAACCCTGTCCCGTCGTGGTCGATGATGTCTAAAGGCCATAAATTGGATTCAGTTTTAAGATATTCGGAGAGCTCTTCCCAATGAGAATAAAGAAGAGAAACTGCTATTTACGGCCTTTAGGCATGTCAGGCCGGGATGCGGATTTAAATCGCGTCAGGGGGCGGAGTCATGTTCAACCACCAATCAAAATCTCGATAATATCCTCTAGTCCGTTGTTAGCTGCTTACTGTTTACTGCTGCTAACTACCAGGTCTACAATCTATCAAAGTTACCTTGTTTGAGAGAAGTTAGGAAGTTTAAAATATAACTACAAACTCTATCCGACCACTGCCTGTTCGCTTAACACTTAAGATGTGATCTCTGCTGACTAGAATGACTACATTCAAAAGTCAACGAGAGAGGAAAACAAGTAATTAGAGTTATTTTCAGTATTAAATTTAGAAAATATATATTCCCATGAAGGAATTGTGTTGGTAGCCTCTGTTTACTAGTGGAAGAAGTTACTGCCAGTTAGTTGACAATGTTGTCAACAAAATCATCACGTAGTGAAAAAAGGTAACCCAACCAAACTATTTATTTCTAACTTTTGCACCAAAAAAAAAAAAAAGTTGAACTGCTCTGGTTTCAAAACTTGTGGTACCGTTGTGTTCTTCTCGTTGACTATAACAAGAATCAATCAAGAAAATCCTTGGCCTGTATATATCTTCGCATCACTCTCATTTATTTTAAATTTTGTGTACTTTACAGTATCCAAAATATTTTGGAATTTGCTCCCATCTTCTTAATAGAATAGAATACTTTTTATTGTCGTTAACCATCATTTGTTGCAATGGACAACGTCAGAATGGAATACAATATATTTACAATAGTTTAGTATAAAAACAACAGTTAGTACATGTAGATAGTTTCTTCACATTTATATATGCCATACTAATACAGTGCTAATTTTTCTTCGAATTCTAATACACTATGCATAGGATTACTTATAAGCGAAGATTTACAGTGTTTCTCAAAGTTTCTACAACTCATGTTGCGGATATCCAAGGATAAGAGATTATATAATTTCATCCCCGTATATTTATAGCTTTTTTGTGTTTTATTTAACCTAAGATGGGATATATTTGTGTCATTCTTGTGTCTCGTATCATAAAAGTGAATATTATTACGGGTGTCAAGATCTCCCAAATTATCTTTTATATACATAAGACAACTATAGATATACAGTGAAGGAACTGTCATATAATTTGCAATTTCCGTAAAAAGAGGTCTACAGGATACAGTATCAGGCAGTCCTTTTAAAATTCTCAATGCCTTTTTCTGCCATTTAAAAACTGTCTGAGCTCCGGTTGAGTTACCCCATAATAATATGCCATATAGTAGTTGTGAATGAAAGAAGGCAAAATACACTGAGATAAGTAATTTTCCTCCAACTGCAGTTTTTAGTTTACGTAGTAGATACAAAGCTCTGGATAATTTTCTACATAGATTTTCAGTATGTACATTCCAATTTAGCTTCTGATCCAAATGTATACCTAACAGTTTAACAGAATGATTTACATTTAAATCTTCCATGTAATTACCAAGATGAAAGTACAATACCTCCGTCTTTGAATCATTTAAGAATAGTCTATTACAATTAAGCCAGTTTGTAATATTTCACTATTTTTACTTTGAATCATCCACATATAGAACACATTTAAAAGGAATATAATTTGGTATATCATTTGCATAAACTAAAAAAAGAAAGGGACCCAGAACACTTCCCTGTGGTACACCTGTTGTCACACTTAAGAACTGTGAAGTTTGGTTTGCTACTCTGACAGCTTGCCGCCTATTACTAACATAAGACTTAATCAAAGATAGTTCCTTATTTCTAATACCATAGTAGTGTAGTTTTGAAATAAGTATGTCATGTGACACCGTATCAAACGCTTTACTTAAGTCTAAGAGTGTTGCACTAACTTTAGTATTATTTTCAAACCATCAAGTACTTGAGATACCAAGTTTTCAACAGCTTTAATTGTAGAATAATTGATCCAATTGATATCCTGTCAAAAGGCACTCATAATTGCTCTCACTGCCGACATTTGAACTCAATATCTTCTAGGTATAAGTACTAGATATGTAAGCTTGAATGCTAGCCTCCATAGTCTTTACCAATTTTGTTTAGAGTGGCCAAAGCAGTATTTAACACTGAGCAGGCAGTGTAGTGAAGGATTTAAAAGATTTTGATTGGTTCTTGAACATAACTCCACCCCGGTCGCGATTTTCATCCACATATGTAAAATTCGCGGCTGGGATTGGGTAGGAGAAAGGATATTGGAAGGTAGTCGGCCAGGGCCTAATTTGTGGGTACCATCCCGACATTTGGCTGTTGTGATTAAGGAAAAATCTGTCAGGATGGGTGGCCGCTGGGATTGTGAACCTCTAGATTGCTAAGTCAATGCTCTATCAACTGAGCTGCGCCGCTCGGTAGGAACTGTTGTTGTTATTACGATTCTGTTCAACTTCTCTTGCACAATACGTGGGTCAGATAAGAATCGATGCTATACCGTATGCGCAATTACCTTAATAACTCGATTCTTATCTTATATTTAGTAGAAATGCCTGACCTTTAGGATCCCTACTAAAATTATATCACACATAGTTAATCTGAATTAATAACAGCTATTTTAGTCATGGAATATTCTTTAGGACTCTTTTATTTTTATTTTTTTTACGTAAAGATTGTACGTAGTTGTTGTCTTTATATTAGCTGAATGTACTTTGTTGAACTGTTGCCAGATCCAGATGCATAATTTTAGCAATTAACTGAAAGTCTGTTTCATGGTAGTTACATTTTTCCTCATTCGAATACCTCAAAAAGCAATTAGCAATGAAATCTTATTTACAATTTGTGACAACACATAGGTGTTAGAACATAACAAATTAGTTAAAGGTATAATAATCGTTGTAATTTTCTAAAAGAGTGGTCTATTTAAGTGGTTGGTTGCTGTATTGAGCCTTTTGTCGTTTAGTATTTGTCGTACAACAGTAATGATGCTTACAATGGAAATGAAAAATTTTCATATGGTCGTAAGCAAAATCTTATAACTATACCATGATTATTCTTTTATATATATATATGATTTCTTCCTGATTTTGTCGTGACTTTAAATTTGTCTGTGTGGTAACTTAAGCGATGTATCACTTCCATACAAAGAAAAGTACCTTACATCGTATTTAGGGACTTTTAGGTAGGGCTGTGGAGTCGATACACAGAAACTTCGACTGCGACTCGTTACTTTAAGACTCCGACCTTTGTGTTTGTGATTAGAAAAAAAAAAACTACATTAATTAGTAGACGCAACGAACAAGGCGATCAGGCAATCACTATCAAGGAGAATCATCAGGCTATTTTTTTAGCACCTACTAAGCAATATGAAGCTTGGTATTTGAAACTTCGTATTGGCTTAGAAGATAGTGAAAGAGGTACCTGCCTGGTAACCAGAAGTAGAGTTTAATAATAGGTAGCTATATGTGCTTTTAAGCAATGATTAACTCAGAATCCAAGGCGCAGTTTCCTCTAAAAGCCACTGATAATGTCATTATCTTATGGAAAATTTTAATTTTTTAGAGAATTTCCATTCATTAGGAGCCGGTATATACTTTCCGACTCCACAGCCCTGCTTTTAAGTACGGTACTGGTTAAGAAGAAACGAGTATTTCCTCGTTTCCTAACAGGAGTAGCTAAAAGTTCGTTATAGAAAAAAAAAAATGCTAAACCAACACCGACAAGGATAAATATCGTAGATAATTTGACGATGGGACTCCCGTAGTTTGGGTATCTCATGTACTCTTCGTATTTAACATTAATCATTGAAAATACTTGCTTAGTGTGCATTTTTATGCATAAAATTTTTTAAAGAAAAAATAACTGCTTGTGACCTTTGCTATTGCGAAGCATTATGTGCAATTTGAATTAGGCTTTACGCGATTGGTTTGTAACTACAGGTTGTATGTAAACCGGATTTTGTTAACCCTATATAAATACTGCCTGTATTTATTCAGAAGATAGGTTTATACTGTATACATATTCAAACTTATTTCTTTAACATTTTGAAAGTATGTTCAATTTTAAATTATTTTTAGAACACTCTATGTAGTAATTATTCATCTTCCCCATTAAAAAACAAGCCCTGATTCAGGTTTTGTTCTTCTTGGTTCTATAACACATTTTATTAATTAACGAAAAACAGATGAGTTTTATTATTCTAGTTACACAAGAGCTTATTGTAAATATGCCTAACACATTCTTTAAATTTCAGCAACCAATGGCTGCTGCTGATGAGAATTTCCAGCTGAAATGGCATGGCTTTCAGTCCAACTTTCAAGATGTCGTTACGTCCCTTTTTGCTTCTGAAGCATTTGCTGATGTCACAATTGCTGCCGGTGGGAGATCTGTTAAAGCACATCGGATCGTTCTTTCAGCATGTAGCCCCTACTTTCACCACTTGTTAACGCAAAATACAGGAGTTCACCCAATTGTGATCCTTCCTCATGATATCAAGTACAAGGTATTACAGTATCTTCTCGAGTTCATGTACAAAGGTGTTGTGGATGTTCCGCAAGAGTATTTATTGGGAGTACTCCAGGCTGGAGATACTTTACAAATAAAAGGTTTGTGCAGAGACCAAAAATCCAACGAAAATTTCCATTTGCGGTCGTTTGTTGAACAAGTAAAAGCATCCGCTGCAGCGCGGAAAACAGGACAGACGTCTCGTCAATCTATTCCGATAGTTTTACCACAAACGTTACCTCCAGAACAGTCACAAAATGGCAATGTAGTTCAATCTTCAAGTCACGACAAGCCTGCTGCTAGCGTGTATCCTAGAGGAACAAGTTCAGAAGGCGTTCACAAAAGACGACGGTCGTCATCCTCGGAACATAGTGAAAGAAGTACTGTATTCGGTAGTGTACATAGTTTGCCAGATGATACAGCTCGAAGTTCAAAATCATTAAAAGTTCTTTCAGATGACTTGGACCAACAAGATGAGTCTCAGCAACAGGACGATATATCTAGGAATGACTCAAGGGTAAGTACAATCTATGTGCTGAAACATTTTCTTTTAGGGTTACCGGATGTCCTGCTTTTCAGAACTTGTCCTTTCATTTTTTTTAGAAAATAACCAAATTTCCTTCTTCTTACATACTTAATTGCAATATGAGTTTCTATCGTTGTTGGTTCCGAATCATCTAACGCTGTAGCAATTACAAAGTAGTTGTGTTCATAATAGCCATATCGTTAGGCGATTTTAAATCAGCGAGGATTGAAACTCATTTTTCGAGGTAAATTTGTCTATTGGTCCTCGCCATTAGCGCTTCTTAACTAAAGAATAAAGAAAACGTTATTATTATTATTATGACTTGACAATCAAAGCATAAGTTATTCGTCAAAACACCATTTGGGTGAATACATACCGTATGATCAACGTCGCTTTACCGGACACGCCCGGCTCTTTAAACTTTCTAGTAATGACAGGACGGCATTTGTTTGTTTTTTCTTGAAAAAGTAAGGCATTTTAAAAATAAAATAAGCATAACGTTACTACACCTGGGCTTGCATTGTTTTTGTTATGTATAGTAAACTCGATGATCACGAGTAGTAATTTGTCGCTCTTTAACCACTGCTAGGGTGAGTGGCTAATACTACAGTCGATATATTGCACTCGATTATTTTTGTTCCCGTTCGAGTAAAAGAAAGCGGATACGTTATAGTTGTTGCTGTGTTTTCAGTTCCTGTTTATACATTTCACGACGTGCTTTTGTAGGTAAAAAGTACATGAGGAACGTGATGTCAATGAACACCAATAAAAGCATTAATTGCTGCAAATTCAGTGTGTCCGGCAGTTATTTAAAAAGTTGTGTTTTTTTCGTTTGTTTTTTTTCGGAGTTTTGTCCTGCATTTGACAATTTCTAGCTTTTAATCCGACGTCGGACCTATGCTCAGTATGTTGAGAACTGGGTTCCTTGCTAATAGTTAATTTATGTGTTTGCTCTTTCGCGTCAAATACTTAAGAAGCAAGCAGCGATAAAGGTCTCATTATCATCAAACACAAAGTGAACCAACAAATTTCGGGAAGGTAGGCACTTGTAATTTGTTGAAATAGTTTCTCCCGTAAACTTTTCATGTACTCAGACCTGACTTCTTCAATTATAGTTGATCAAAGTTCACAATAATAAAGTCTACGAGTAAAAGTAAGTCGCGATTTATCATAAAATAGATTGTAAATGCCGTTATTTTTACATGTTTATCTGAGTATAGAGTGTACCAAAAATTGCGAACAATTAAACAATTACAAATCTGGAACTATCTGACATGGAGCATTACGGTCTTTTGCAAGTTGAACTAACGCACTGTCTATCCTCAAGTCATATGTCAAATTCTTAGTAATTAAAACCCAGCAGAGAAATACTTCAATTTCCCGGTCCAGAAACTCTTAATTGAAAGGCCAAGGTGCCCCCAAATAATCTCTGGGCTTATCCTCTGCCAAGGACGCGACCACACGTGGTTATTTAAGTGATCTGGCAGGAGTAATAAATCATTGCTGAAACAGTTTTCCCGTGTAGAAGCAAAAACAAGGTAAAGTATAAGTCATCAGTTTATTAAAATATGATTTTTGTTCCGTACACGAAAACCTAGTATCACCTTTTACGTAGTTGTGTACATTATAAACCTTGGTAGTTTAAACTAGCATACATTCATTATGAGAGAAAATACTTCTCAAACTTCTTTACAAATTCAATATTGTAAATCGTTATTAACTCGTGCTCAAATAATAAAGTAATCAACAACAAATGTATTCTTTCTCAAGCCAATATCCAATTTAAGGCTGCTATCGCAATGCCATCTATTGACGAACTTCTCACCGCAAGTCGCGTAAACGTACTAGATGTTCTTCAGTTCGCATGAAAACAAGAATAGATGCTATTTAAACAACGATATAACATGATATTTATAAAACATACATTAATATTTCTTTTTACATATTTACAGGCTTTTCCCGATATTCCAAAACTTTTTAATCAGCATAAAAACTCAAATGAATATATTTCGCTAAACCTGGAGCCATTACAAAGTCTGAAAGTGTGTGTTCCTACACCAATACACCTCAGCGTTTGCTGCTTTGGTTGTTCTCAGGACGTCAAGACTCCACTTCTGCCCATACACTTTCCAGCATAGCAACATAAAATGTTTGCATCGAGTCCATTATCCTTGTGCAATGGATAGCATCGCTTTAGATGCAAAACCACGTATCTTAAAAAAAGAAGGAAGGAAGGAAATATACTTCACCGTTCATTCCTTTTCATAATCCGTGTTTATCACTTATCTGCAAGTAAAACCGTGTAACATGCCCAGAACTAAGAAGCAGTCGTTAAGAACATAATTTATCCCTTAAAATTGTTATAATCATGGTTAATTAAAGGCATACGAGGCCTGTCTGAAAAGTATCCGACCTTATTTTTTCTGAGAAAATTAGTGAACGTTGGATAGCAACACTGCACACTGTGGTGGGAGTATCCTTCATGAGCATGCCTGTTGGGTAGCACGGTCTCCGCTTGCTTCAGTATTCGTTAGGCAGCCAGTGTCTAATATCGTGTGGTTTTCCTTCGTCGCAGTTTCATTCGGGAAAAACGACACAATGTATGCATCAAGTTTTGCCAGGAAGTGTAGATAGAGATAACGAAGCAAAAACAATATGCAAGATTCAACAAGCTTTTGGCGACGATCTCATAACGAGTACATAAATAAGACAGTGGTACAATCGGTTTAGAGAAAACTGTGGAAGCATCCATCGCTGCCAGATGCTGATTGTATAATTTGACGACCGTGGGATTGTGTATGGCGAATACGTACCAAATTGACGAACGGTTACAAAGGAGTACTATCTTGACGTTCTCCGTCGTCTACATAATCCAGTTCGTCGCAAGAGCCCTTCACAAAACTAGCATCTGCACTCCGTTTCATTCCTCGCACTTATCCAATCTTTCATGGCAAAGAACGACATTCCTGTCGTTCACTAAGCTCTATACTTCCAGGATATGGTTCTATGTGACCTCTGGCTTTTCCGTAAACGAAAATCGACGCTCAAAGGTACCCACTTCGACAACTGAGAGGACATCGTGCAGAACGCGACGGCGACGTTGATAGCCGTTCCAAAAGTCATGTTCCAGGCATGCTTTCAATATTGGGAGTATCGTGTCTGGAATTTGAAGGGTCCTATTTCGAAGGTGATTAGGAATTCAAAAACAGCAGGTATGTAGTTTTATTTTCCTGCTGTATAGTCGGATACTCAAGACATGTCGTGTAGATACATAAAAATAGTAGTTTATATGAAAATCTTGTTCATGCACACATATTGTTTACAGCACCTTCCAGCCAGAAAAGGAACGAAATTACTATTTCAGGCGATGCGCAATATAATTATGGTGCGTCTTGGCATGAAATTTCATTAAAAAAAGAGAGACGTGGTTTTGTATCTTAAGCGATGATAATGAGATTTTGCACAGAAGTTTGGTGTATACAAACCTTGGTTTATTTCCAAAGTGAAAAATCCAATGGTGTGTTATCAGGAGAACTTGAGATGAGTGGCGCCATTTTCAGTCACCTATAACCTTTAATAGTAATGAAACATAGGTTTTCGGTACGGTACGTACACTACACATTACACAAAACGTTCGGAAATGTACATCAGTGTGGAACAGACAGCACTTTTCAATTTCATAAGCTTTCCGATTCACAAGTATTTGCAATGATACCGGGACTTTTGGGACATCCGGTATTTTAATTGTCGTTTATTATTTTTATTTTTTAAAAATAATTTCTTTCGTTTTGAACATTGGAGCTTCGCGCCCTTCCTTTCAGATTACTATGAGGTAAACCTACGCTAGTGAGAGTACGACATGCACTCGCTAGGGGAAGGCTTAGACGAAAATCTAGAAGAATACATAAGCCTTATCAGAAGCATTTTATTTCTTTATATATTTGGGATAATGTAGTTGATTTCCTTTTCCAAGGAATATTTTGCATCTCTAAAAGCTACTTTACAAATTCGAAAGATCTGAACGAATGAACCTGTTTACGTATTGCTTACGTTTGGAAATTGGTCTTGGAAGACCCACGGAAAACCTGAAAAAGTGAGGGAATTGGGTTGAAAATCTTTTAATCCAGGCACATCGTACTGAAAATGTAGACTTTTGAATAATAGCAGCATCAGAGAAACGTGTACAAACGTCAGTCCAGTACAGTTTGTATTTAAATACCACACCTTCCTTTTTCGTGACAAAGGAGATGTTTAATTGTCTTTGAAAGCTTGGGCTGCTTGGCATTTCGGTTCGTAGTGTGAAATTTTCCTGGACTACCGTTTCGGTAAGTAAATTACGTTTCAAACCTCTGTACCCATGGATTATTTAGACACATAAATAATTAACCAGTGTTCAAAATGGTCACAGTTGTTATGCATACACTTATTAAGCCTGTTCTTAACATATTTAGTAAAACGGGAAATATATTATTTATGCTGCACCCGGTATATTTTGTCTGCTAGAATTCAGAGCTGCTTGCAAGAATACGCAAACGATTAAAAAAAATAGTTTTACTTCTAAAGTGAACATTAGGCGAGAAACAGGTTAGGTGTTGTGGAAAACAGGTTAACCTCACAAGATCTAAAGAAAGAGGAGTAGAGAGGATTCCAATATCATACCTCCTCAGTGCAAGTCGTGTTTTCCCGGGCATCCTTTATTTATTTGGTCTTGTCTTACATGGCGAAGTTAAGGCCATGACGGCCTTTTCTTACACTTAACCATCAATACAGTGCAATTAGAAGTTTCAGTAAAAAAACAATAATAAATCGTATATACTAATGATAAAAAAGAAAGCGAAAATAAAAGTGGACTAAACTACAAACTA
>JAGDQP010006386.1:34380-72631 GCA_022664845.1 Lepisma saccharinum | reverse complement strand
TCCATATATTTCACATTAGTTTCAATAAGATACAACAAACGGTCTAGTAGACGTCCAAATGTGTGTTAGTTCAATATATAATTATGTCATAAGGCGACATTCTGCCATCAGCATTATTCCTAAAACAAACAACTAAAGTCTTCACATATGTATTTATCAGTCAGCATTAGTCAAATGTTTCAATACCCGTCCAAGTATTATCTTCAGTAACCATCACCACTATACCACAACAACCTTAATGTTAAACTTTAAACATTGGATCTACCGCAAGGTAACAAAATCTAACAGTTGGAGCAAGTTAAACTTTAAACATTGGATCTGCCGCAATGCCATTCTTTTCTTTCAACACAAGTCAGCAAAATAGTTAAATTCATGTCAGTTAGTTAATTGTTAATCAAACTAATGTAATTACTAAATATATTTATTTGTGTTCTTCATGTTCCAATATAAAAAAATGTAACTCATTGCAGAAAGAATTAAACGAATTTTCAATGGTCATCTTGTGTTGTCTGGTAAAGGGGTCGTGGAAAAAAAGCCAACTAATTTTTCTTCCGTTTTTTCAAAACTAATTAATCTTTATGTGTTTTCTTTCTCTTCTTTCAAGGAAAGGGGAAAACATGGCTTGCGGCATTCCGTTATACATTTTTCTGTGCCTAGCCGGGTAGGGGGTGAGAAGCAAGGGTTGTGAGTAGCAAAAACAATTAGCGAGCTGTCAACTCCGAGAGTAAATTTGTGAAAAACAAGAATAATTAATGATTAAAATATGCAAATGGTTATGCAGGGCTGTTGGTGTACTACTGGACATTTTGAATTTGAGGATACTTTTTACCCACGTTTCTTCAGCCCTTCACTGAATATCGCTATAAAAGTATCTGTCGCTACATCTTCAAGTATCTGGCATTATATTTTCACCTAGAAACGATCGTATTTCAGCTGACCTTACTATTATAACATTACTAGCAAATATTATATCCAAAGTGCCGTATGAATTTGAATTTATTTTTCTAAGGTCTTTTGGCAACTTTGGTTCATGCCGAATGGATGATGATGAGATGATTGGTGAAATGAAGAAAGTGGGAGGAAAGAGAACCCCGAGAAAACCCACGCACACGGTGTTTGTCCACCACAAAGGCCACATGGCACGAGCAGGATTTGAACCGACGAACCCAAGCGCTAGATGTGAGCGCTCTAACCGTTAAACCACAGCAGCCCAAATACCGTATGAGTTGCATTTATCGTAAAAGTTAAATTAAGAGATAGGATGTGAAACATCCCTCCTCAGAGTTAAAATTTTTTGGACCGTAAATAGTTTAGCATCTTCCTCAGATAAGGTAGACATGCAAAATTTAGAGCAGATTCGTCCAGCGCTGTGGATTTGTATAGATAACAAACAGACAGACAGATTTTGAGCTTTTCGTTATAAGATAACGTAGCATCCCCGCATATGCATAGCCTAACTGAGAAAAAAACCTCGAAACCCTGAACAGCTGGTTGAGCCGAAGTGGGCGACTTTTTTTAAAAGATCGCGTTTGCTGGGCCCCAATAATTGTTTCTATTTATCATGCGTAACAATGCACTGTAGCTGATGAGGATAATGTTGAGTCGTTGTGTCAGTTACAAATTCGAGTAGCAGTCAATGAAAGAGATTAGAATATTATCAAGATAAATGCTCTCCAACGACTCCCTGACGCTTGTTTACAGTAGGTCTTGTTAAGAAGCATAACATAACAAAAATCAGATTCGTGGAACATTGAGAACATTAGTTTTGTTTACGGCGAAGAAACTATGAGAATTCATTTAAGATTCAAAAATATACTTCCCATATTTCTTTCCAGTGAGTCCCAACGATGATTTTTCTATAATGTTAAACTACTTAGTGTGAGCTTCGTGATGATATCAAAATCTAAAACATGCTTATCGAGAAATTTGTCAAAATTTTTACTTTCTTTGAAATGGGGCACTTCCACAAATTTTAATACGAATAAGTAATTACCCAGCGGCCGTAGCTCAGTCGATAGGGTGTTGGCTTCGCATTCGGGACACCCTGAGTTCGATACCAGCGGCGATGGACTGAGGTTTTATGAAGGTTGTTCCTCAGTCATACCAAGCTAATGCCGGGGTGGTACTTTCAACTTAGGATTGCCGACTCCTTCCCGCATCCTTTCCCCTATTTTATCCCGTCCTCAGTCAAGACGTCTAAAGATCATGAAAAAAATCAATTCAATCCAATTCAATTCAAATAAGTAATTAGTCACAGAATCCACTCTGAGTGAACGAAAGCTTTACTAATGAAATCAAGAATGAACACCATTTCAAGATGAAAATAGAAAACAAACAGATAAAAATCAAACTGTTTGCAAAGGTAACGACACTTAATTCAAACATTGTTCATTGTATATAGTATTGTCTGTAATTAGCATCAAGGATTTTTTATCACTGAAATGATCTACGTATATGATTACTTGATAAGTTCTTCCGCTTTATGGTACAGGACACGAATCCTTATGGTAAAATACTCTCATTGCTTCGTAGAGTTCGAGGGATAGCCCAACAATCCGGACATCGCACAGTCGGATGACTATCCGGTATGCATTTTAGGAAAGTCGGATAACGGATAAGATCTAAATGACAGATATCCGGATTTCATCTTCGTTATCCAGATATGCTAAATGGCATGCCTTCAAGTGTTTTGTCTTTCATCTTCACTATAAAGTGTAAACACGCGTTCCCTCATTAACTATATTTTTTCTACACTGATCCACGTTTGCTCCCTGACTGTGAGAATACACAAAGTTTCTCTTCTTGTCCTTCACTTATTGCTATCGTGAAAAGACATCTTAAAGCTTCTGTTACTGCACATTGACAGCGTTTGAAGCCATTGTATTAATGCCATGTCTTGTTTCGTACAAAAGTGCTATAAGACATTCAACAACACCAACAAGCTCTGATAACTTTCCTCTCCCAATCTTGAGCTGCAGAGACAAGCAGGGAGACAGAGAAAGAGGAAGAAAGGGAGAGAGAGATGAAAACGTGATCACAAAACAAAACACTGTCCTGAGTGTGTCGATAATCCATCATCCCCTTGTCGGATGCTGACGAGATGAGGTTCTCGTTTCAATCGAGTTTGTTAGGCGGACGTCCAACAATTAGAAGACTGAGCCACGCATCTATTCTGTCCCCTCCTCTTCTCTGAACTGCTGTGCCTCTCCCCTCCCATACCTTGGTTTGATCGTGTTTTCGTATCATGAACCCTCTAACTTCACATTGCCATGAAACAGTGTTGCTAACTAATTATACATTCGCTTATCTTGAAACAATATTGCTGATTTCGGATTTGCAAAGTTGATCCGTCTTGAAAACGTTTCAAATCAAGTCTTTTTAATACCAACGTAAAATGTTGACGACATGGACATGTTTTCTGTTAATTCTTTCTGCAAACCTTGTCGTGTAATAAGTACTACATCTCACGTTTAACACTATTTTGTGTTCTTCGCGTTGTCTTGAAATGTCTTCCTACTTTGATTAGAACTTATTAAGGGACTAAACTTTTTATTTTAGGGGTGGATTTCTGCCCTGGCCTGGCATCGCTGGGCTAGGCCAAAAGTTTCCAAACACCTGGCCGAGCAAAGCAAAATCTTGAAATGAGCGTTATACTGCCCCGCAAAATGTATCCCTTTCAAGCAGTGGGTCAGGTCAAAAAGTGAAAGCGAAATCCACCCCTGGCAATACAAGACAGCACGATCTCGAAAAGAAGAAATTATGTCCCGCTTAGAAGAAATTCAGTAAAGAGCCAAGTTGAAGAGGAGCAGAGATTTTGGTATTATTTGTTCTAAATCCATGGTGTACATTGACTAAACAGAACAAAGTATAGTACGGTTTAGTATATCAGCGCACTGCTCCGCTTTGAACCGCACAAACTTTATTTTCTTTTTTAATGTGTAGCTACCCTAAGGGAAACAATTTCGTAAATTTGCTTTCACATCAAGTAGGCGAGAATCTGATCTTATAGACAGCGCATTTGCTCCTTTCAATTTGTAACGTCTTAGAATATTCCAGGAATGTCCCATTTATATGCCCAACTTGCATAGAAATGTCCCATAACGTTTGGAATCAAATAGCCATAAGCATAAGCCTCGGAGCAGAATTCGAAATCGCTAAGAAATGAGATAGATAGATAGAGAGAGAGAGAGCATTTCGGAATCTATAGGAAAAACTTGGATAGTTAAAGTGTCCTTTCATGTAATTAGATTTTACCTACGTTCGGACATGTATAAATAAATCGGCTTTATTTTTGTACCATTCTTTTTAATCACCCTGTATATATTAGCTGATTTTTTTTTTCTATCGCAGGTTTTAGTTAGACTTTTCGCAAGCTTCGCAGGTTTTAACTTTTAATTAGTTTCAGAAAGCAAAATTTGGGAAGATAGTACCTTGGTTACCTTACCCAATTCCTTTGAGAAGCATATTCTCATAAAACAAACGAAGTTTTAAAATTAATATGATCAAGCAAATGCAGATGCCAACTTGTCTAAACTCACTAACACCCATTATCTTTGCCAACACCCATAAGCGTATTAGCGTACACTCACACTAAAAGTTCAATTCCAAGTTTTCACTGAAATCCATTTTCGCTTTGTATTTCCATACGAATGAGAAATTGTTTGTCGTTCTATATGAAAAAACAAAATTGCTCCTTTGTTGTTGTTTTTTGTGTGTGTTTTTTTTTCTTAGATAAATTCGCTTTGAAACGAGAATCTACAAACCCAGAAAGAAAACTGAGCAAGCGAATTGTTCTGTTCTTTTGTCGATTTAATACACAAACTAACACAGTAAAGAAAATTACAAAAGACAAATTGCAAAAAAGAAAAAAAGAAAAAGTTTAAGAAAGAGAAATTGTAAAGGAAATTCAAAGAGCACCGGCATAAAATAAAGAAGAAAAGGGAAGAAAGCGAAAAGCAAAATGAGAAGCGGGATAGAAAATGCAAAACGGAAATCTGTGAAAGACAGATAAACGTGAATTCTGAGAATCGTAGCTTTTTTTCTGTCTCTCTTTCGACTGAGATTTCATTCCCAGAAATCCCTGGCAATCTTTCAAACGTTTAAAGTTCTTTCTTTCTTTCTTTCTCTTCCTGGATGTGATGTATAACTCCTCAGTAGCAGCTGACTCTCTCCCTTATTTTTTTTTCTTTCGTTTTGTTCGCCTATCAAACCACTTCAACAGCAGAAATAAAAGATTTTTTTTATTTCCAAATGATCTACTTGACTGCTCTAAATCCCGGTCCCAAGCTTGCTGAGATTGAGCTCCACAGAGCAGAGACATGGTTTGCATAGATAAGAGAACACGGATCGAACGAATATATTTGACGAGTATTGCAAACTGTGGAGAAATTAAGTACTTCTCTTATTTGTCTGCGAAGATCTTATCAACGTTTTTAAAAGAAAATTTTTGGAAGAGAATTATGCATTCTTTTTTTTCTCTCTCTCTCTCTCTCAACAAGGAAAGCTGTCTCTGAATCACCGAGAGATGTAGATGGATCCGACTTCGATCCGTGAAAAAGCACGGAGGAGGATATTGTCAGCGCCTCCTTACAAGATTGCTATTAAAACGAAATTTAGGAAGTTGAGTAAGGTCTGCTCTACTAGTGAGATTTTTGAAGTAGAAACATATGAAAGTCGCGACAAGCAAGCTGAAAAAGGAAGACAAAAGAAGGAAAGCGAACTAACAGAATCAAATGAAAGAGAGAGAAATTGGTAATCAGATGAAATCAAGAAAATGTGGGAACAAAACTAGAAAAGCATAATAAAGTAGAGACAGAAATACAATAAGAAGGAATGATGCGCATAGAATGAAAGAACGGGAGAAGGAAAGACAAAAGTAAGAGATTACATACAGAAAGAATAAAGGAACATAAAATAAGCAGGTAAGGAAAGCAAGAAAAAGAGAGGAAAGGATGAGAAAACGAAATACAAAAGGAAGAACCATTTAATCATAAAAAAAGAAAGATAGTATAAACGAAGACAAAAATGATAATTAAAGTGAAGAATATAGATAGAGAAGAAAGAAAAAGACAAAAATATAAAAATGTAATAGAAGTTGAATATATTTTTATGGTCATTAGGCATCTCAGGCTCATGCCGAGATGGATTGGGAGAGAGGGTGTTGGCAGGTAGTCGACCAGTGCCAAGTGAGGAGGTACAATCCCAGCATTTGCTCGCTATGACTGAGGAAGACCTCTGGGAAGAAAGTGTTAGAATTGTTATATGGGGCCAGAATGTTTAGGTTGAGTTCAACTACATGCACGCACAAGTTAGGTTCTGCTAGTTTGGATCTATTATTACAATACATTAAAAACAGTAGCAAACTACTACAGCGAAGAAACATGTTTATCCAACTGGAACAAATGTATGTATTATTATTATCTCAGAATATTGGACAGTTAGCCTCATACGATGATATTATATTATAATGTGCTCATTAGTATGTAATTCAGATTTGTGGACGAACTGCACATTTATAACCAAATTTTTTCAACGCGGGTAGTATTCTATTTTTTAACATAAATACATATTTAGTAGAAACGTCACTGGTGATATATTCTTAATTAGGAACGATCTTCAGTACAGTTGATGGCATATATTTCTTTAAGCAAACCTCAAGTTTCTTATTTAATACTTTAAGTTAACTTCCATCTTCCATAGAACAATATTAATAATCTCAGCCAAAACATTTTAAGCATCACCCCAGTAGCACACATACGTTTTTTCAACGTTGATTTTAGGTCTATTTCGTTGATTATCAGTTATTGGTTGAAAAAGTTACGTTTATTTATAATCCATATTTCAATAAAGACGTCATTGCGTTGATAAGATATTGTTTAATGTGTTTCTTACTAATGTTACGTCAAAAAATATAATTAAAAACTAATTGAAAGGCACAAACTAATTTTTATGTGCTCATGTGCACGCTGAAAACAGATTGATTTTTAAACTATATTTCAACAAAGATAGAATTTAGTTGATAGGGCGTTAATGTGACGTGTATTCAACTTTCTTTTATAATATGTTATACATTTCGTTACTCACATGTATTGCTAATTTAATTACTTAAACATTATAACTAAAAGCAAATGAACTACATTTTCATGTTCTAATTTGAATGTTGAAAATAGGTTGAATTTTAAACTTTATTTCAACAAATATTTAATTTTTTTAATAGAGCCTTAATATGACGCGTTTTTAACTTTTATATTGAACTTTGCCCTAGATTATCTTTCCAAATTAATTGCATAAAAAATTGTGCTTAAAAGCGAGTAGAATAAAATAACTATGTTTCTCATGTTCTCATTTGCATGTTGAAAACAGGTTGAAATTTAAACGAACTTTTAATTTCGTTAATAGGGCGTTCATGTGAAGTGTTTTCAATTATGACATAGACTTCGCTTTATATGCGTTTCTAAGACAACATATTTATTACACTTATTGAGAAATACAGATTACAAAATGTAATAGTGCAGTGATGGTCAAAGTGTTAAAGAAGGAAAAATGCACATAACAAAGAAAGAAGGAAAATATTCTTTATTCTTATTTTTACGTGATGGTGAACAACACGTCTGGATTAGTGCTCACTGTGTTCTAGACTGCCCGTTACTACAAATACCGTAAAAGAGCAGTGATTCTCAAGGTGGATCCATGAATGAGTGGTCAACGTGTCGAGCTACCAACGACGAGTTCAGAACGGTCCAGCTTCGAATCCCACAGCGGCGGTTGGATAGTTTACTGTTGGAACATTAACACCGTATATCATGATGAAAGCAACGGATAAACTTAAACTAGATGTGTATACCAATAGACATCAAGCATGCTCTGTTTTGGCAAATTGAATCCGTTTGTTCTAAACCATTATTCAACGTCGAATAAACCGTTGAACAGGCGGACATTTCGGTATATTTACAACGTTAAAATGACTCTATCAACTTTGCCAACCTTAGCTGTCTGGAGATTCCCAATCACTTGATTAATAAAAAAACTCATCATTCAGTTTTCAGGGATACTGGTAGAGAAAGAAAGAAAGAGAAGCCTTAAGCAAGATTTGAAAATGGGTTAATCAGTTATAAGTCCGGTGTCTTACCGACTAAACTAAACTACCTGTATAGAGTGCGTTGCCTTAACCGCGAAGATATAAACTAAGTTGCTCCCACGACTTACGTCATACACTGTAATTAATTTTCTATTTGTCAATTAAGGATCGGAATCCACATTCACTGAGATTATTTCCTATTTCTGATAAAATACATGATCAAGATGTTGAATGTAAACACTTAATCACAATTGCATACACGGTTACGATAAGAAACTGTTTTTCACTTTGTGAGCATGTGCAAAAAAAAGGTGAAAACTCTGCAAGTAAGATGTCTCTGAATTTTCCTATATTGCAACGAAATAACATGAAATATTACAAAAAAAAAAAAAAATGCGGAATTTTACTGCGAATTCCTAGCTATGTTATTTTTTTCCCCCATAGTCTAGGCTCCGGTACATAAGAATGGACAGATGGACAAAATTAAATTAAAATTTAATCTTTTTATGTGGGATAAGTCTGCTAAAAGTTGTAACCCAGAAGGAAAACGAAATCGTAATATCAGAACGACAAGAAAAGAGTAACCAAAGTTTTCAAGAACCTGTCTCCTGTAATTATGTGAAAACACTACTCTGTAATTATGTGAAAACTAATACGTACCGTTATTTTATACTCTAACTCTCTCTCTCTCTCTCTCTCTCTCTCTCTCTCTCTCTCTCTCTCTTTAAAAAAAATTGTTCTTAAATAATATGTAGAGTCAATGATGAAAATTATTTCGCTTTGGAAACATTTATTTCTGAAATAACTCTGGAATGGATGGATCAATTTGAGTACAGCTTTGTAATAAATTATAGAGAACGTAATTTTCTGTAAGATACAAGAAAAAGAACAATAAATTGGTCCATTAATTCACCAAACGAAATTTTACAAGGGTGCGAAAAATGTTGTCGCCGAATGTACGAAAATTTAACATTCTCTTTCTATAGGGGAGTATTCAGCCCTCCTTGTGCACTTAGTTTTGTTAGAATTTCTTGTATTTCTCGTGTCTTAGGTATTGGCACAAAGTAAATGGGATCACCGAAAGTAATGGCTTCTATACTAGCTCGTGCCAATTTTTCCCAGCCTACCAAACCGGTTTAATGATGCACTCGAACTTTTTTTTTAAAAAAAAAAAAAAAAAAAAACTGGGGGAAATGTGGAAAATAATGTTCTAAAATGGAGATCGGAGGTGAGCAAGTGTACATACAGGAAGTGATTTATTTCATTTGAGGTGCACATTTTTTTTTTTTTTTTTAATGAAATGAAAAGGTCTTTTTTTTTTCACGGGGTAAAATGCACTTCTGTTCCAAACCCACTTCCCTACATAGCAAAAACTTGCAGATATAAATATAATACCCCAAATAAATTTGAAGTATGTTTATCTCACCCAGTTTATGGCAACACTGGTCAAATATGTGCTATATCGCTTCTGGTTATGTGCCTGTAAGAACAGTGGAAGAAAGTGTTATGAGTATATGGATGATTGTGCTCTGCTTGAACCTTAATGTAACACACACACACACACACATAATACTTTCCCTCACACAAAAATCTCATGTGCCAATCCTTAACTGTGGCATCTGGCGGCCTCTCTTTGAAGTTGAACACCGCCATCGGCGCCAGCTGTGAGCGTCGTTCCTTTGCTGACGTGAATGCCATCTCTTGATGAGATTTAAAATAGGAGGCGGCATCATTCCGAAGAGCCATTGTTGGCTTTTTTTCTCTCTCTCTCTTCTTATCCTGACGTGAGTTTGAAACCTTTATGGATACGAAAGGAAAAAAGGATGGAGGAATATTATTATTTTTTTTCCACCTTTATTTTCAAGGTTATTCATAACTTCAAAACAGGGAAATTAGAGGAAATATTCTTCTGTCATAAATGATCATATCCTATTAAATACTACGTCAATTAAGTTGAGCTTAAAGATAAAGGACCAATGCTACATCCGGTTCCCATCCATCTGTCCCCTCTCTATTGTCAGAGAATTTCTCTCTTATATAAAAAATAACTTAGAATGCTAGAAATAGTGCACGTGAATTGTCATAATTGTACATTAAAATTAATGCGTTACTCATGTGAGTACCAAGGCTATTGGAGTTTATTAGGTCAGGGTTTTCAATGGGTCAATGTAGTTGACATTGGTGTTCTACGCACCGGCGACGAATTCTAGCCCTGGAAGCGCCATCCCACTTTTTTTTCCTGAAGCAATATATATATATATATATATATATATATGAGCTCCTGCGTAGCCTAGTCGGTAGCGCGCTCGACTTCAATGCGAGCGGTCCCGGGTTCGATTCCCGATGGGGGCTCAAATATTTCGGTGTTGACCCAGCATCGTGAGGACAATTGGGGAGCTGCTGTGAATAAAAACAGTGGCGATCACAGTGAGAGCTTCGGAGCTCTCCTCTCCCAACCCGTCTGGTCAGCGTGGGAGCAGTAGACCAACTCCTCCCTTCGGGGAGAGGCCTCATCCACTAGTGGATTGAATATGGCTGTGATTTATTTATATATATATATATTAAATATTTTTTACTCATACTACCTTTTCCTGATGAGCAACTGTTTTTAATTTTCTCTTTCACCGTTGAACTCATCTGACTAAAAGTGTGCATAAAATCATGAGCACCATTTACCAAAAGTTTTCTAAAGATGAAGCATGTAAGCAGTAAGCCAACCTGGTCAGAAGGCTGAAGAAGGCACGTACAAACTATGGTATTTCATACGGTTTGTTTGAATTATAATGATTAAAGTTCTTAACGGCTTGTGTAGCTCTGAAGTGCGCTCCGAACCATCCCATTCAGCAGATCCCCTTCATGTTTGGAGTTGGACCCATAGCTTCCTTGGTTGGACCCGTACCCGAGACCACACGCACGGAGAGCAAGAAAGCTAGCCGCTTGGACAACGTTGTTGTGAAGGATGCAATTCAATTGTACGGTTGATGAGGGGAAAAGAAGAAGCATGCATCTACTTGACAGAAATGAGGAAGATAAGTCGTAACCAAAGACAAAAAAGAAACATCGGCATGAACGCAGAAGGTTAAACATGGCCGCTTTCGACAGAATACTATTGATGTTGATGTGTAGTAGAACTCACTTCTAATTACGTGCACAAAGCCAATGGCTTATCTAAAACTTCTGGAACAAATGAATGAATTCAAGATCTGGACAAACAAAAATGTGCCTTCTACTATTAAAATGAATTGAAGTTATTTATACCGTTTAGGTATCTATGGCTCAGCTCAGGCCTTGATAGGGTAGGAGGACAGATTGCGGGAAGAAGTTGGTCAGGGTCTAAGTTGAATGTATCATACCGGCATTTACCTGGTGTGAGTGATGAAACCCCCTAGAAAAACTTAGTCAGGATGGTCCGTCGACCACTAGGCTCGAAGCCAATGCTCTCTACGTAGTGAGCTAGGGCCGGTTGGTACTTTCTATTATTGTCAAAGTAGTCCTTTGACCCCGACCCACCGCCCTCTAAACAGCAGCCAATGAGAGTTGTCTTATAGACCAATTGCTGTAGGAACTGAAAATACAACGCAGTCTAAACATGCGAAGAGGACTTGTCCCGTCTCACGATACGTGCAAGAATGATATATTACTGACAATGCTTTATAAATGATATTTTGAATTTCCCAACAGTAAGCGTGGCCAAAGGACTACATTTGGTTCCCGGGCAGTAGCTTCTAAAGTGGAAACTTACCCCGAATGAAGCATAGAGTTGATAAAACATGATTCTTTCGCTTAGAATCGCTGTCAGTCATTCTTCCATTTGCACTTCCAGGATGCAGATAAACTGACATTGACAAGAATAAAATGACAGAAGCAATACCAACATGGAAAACTGTGCAAGAAAGAAGTCCTTCACCTGTATACACATTGTATGACTGTCTATGAAAAGACATATGATTCTCTTCTGAAGAATGTAACAGAAAAAGAAAAGAAGCTGGATGTGAAGAAAGTAAGCAAGAGAAAGAAGACAGGCATGAAGTTAAAAAAATAAACACTCCACTGAACTGCTTGAGGGAGAAAAGAAATAAGTAGAGGTCGAAAAGGACGGATGAGCATCTGATTCATAATTGCACGATTACTTACGAAGCTAACTAGGTCGACGCCCAAATATGAATTTCTTGTCCCCCCTTCCCCCTTCTCCCACGATTCGGTAACCCTTTTATGTGCAACAAGGTCATTTGGCAACTCCGCCTAGGCGGGTTCCATCACATCATAGCAACTTCCAAAACAGCGCCAACTGTAGCGTTAATTTTAAGGTTCACATAGCTTGGAAAGTTTTTTTGTTGTCTTGTTGCTTATGTGTTGATGATACAAGTCTTGTTAATAAATAAACAACAGCATGTAATGATGGCTTGCTCCAAAAGTTTCTTTTTCCCCTCCAGAACTAAGTGATGACGGCTTGTATGATGCGAGGGTGTATGATGACAAGAGTCTGGACTGAAAATGAATCTAGAGAAGGGGAAGAAAATTTTCGCGATTACTTCGTGTGGATAATAACAGTCTCAGTGGCGACTCTGCATTCACGCGAGTGAATCGCCTAATCACTACTTTTCGTCAAGACAATCTTATGTTACATAAGTTCTGGCCGCTTGATTTAATTCTGCTGCATTTGGCAGTATTAGCTGAATGAATGATAACATAACTTCAACAACGCTATCAATAAAATTTACCTTAAACCAAATGATATTCAAGGAATAACCCGTTCATATTCTAAATATTCGTAAAATGTACCAAAATATTTTGGTTAAAATAGGGATAGTCTTAGCACATGCTTCTGCAAATTCTGAGTTGGTATTTCAGGAAAATTCTTAGAATGTTCAGAAAATATTCCAAAGGACAAGTGTTCTTAACATTTTCTTGGAATATACCTGAAATATTTTAAGGAACCTCAAGATATGGCCTTATACCGGACGAGATATTGGTAGAATGTTCGAAGCATGCACAAAGCAATATCATAGGATATTCTCTGGATATTCAATACCCCCACGGTAATATTTGAAGTATATTCTGAGTCATGTTTCTTTAAAGGTTTGAAACAGAAAAAGTACCAATATTTCGAAACTAAATGCTCCATGATACATTTTCTATAATCATATAAAAAAAAATATTATGGTCTGCTCTGTCTCTAGCGCATCTCAGCCCGAAGAGTTCTAGTATTAGGACCTAAGCTTTCACTGAACGCAGAGTTTTAATGTCAAAAACTATTCGAGAGGTAACAATTAATTAGGAGTTGTTGAAAGTTTTAAGTAGGTGAAGAAATTCGAAACACTTCAGATTCTGGAATCTACCAGGAATGCGACATTCCAGAAACCTGGCATTACAAAATACAAATATTTGAAGCTTCCTAAATTCTGATATTCAAGAATAATAAAAATGGCTGATTTTAGTTATGAATCCAGATTTATATTGCCGAATGTTCCGAGTTCTGAACACTCATAAAAGATGTCTAGTGGAAAGATTCTTTACATTTTTGTGATTGCAAAGTTCTGGAATTCCGAGACTCAGAAATTGACATTTCGAGACGGCGACATTCTGGAATTACGGAAATCCCACTTTGGAAATTCGGGACTCTAGACATTCAGGAATCCGACAATCACAAAATAATACAGGTTGTTCAGAAACAAATTGTGGGGAGGTCGTAAAATTTACTGCTGGTTGACTTTTGAAATATCTGCTTCATTCAAAATAGTCTCTATCTGCTGCGACACATTTCTATACCAACGATTCAAAATGCTCTCCATCCCGTCCATGAACTTCCATGATGAAGTTCCGGAAGGAACTTTCTACACTATACCTCTTTTCGAACACTCTTTCTTTCCAGAAGTGACTTGCATGCTTGAATAGGTAGTAGTCTGTTGGTGTTAAATCTGAAAAATATGGAGGATGCGATACTTCATACTTCAGGTCACTCGGATTCCGTTTTGTACTTTTTGCCACGTGGGGTTTAGTGTTGTCCGGTAAGAGCAAATGACTCTTCCTATTGCCAAGAACGACTGCTTTTTATGGAACTGCCTTTGCATTTCACCGGCAATGGTATTATCAGAAGCAAAGAGCTTGTACAACACCCAGTAAACAGCTAAACCTTTTGTGGCCTCAACTTTGGTGTTGGAAAGTGTTTGGAGGTTTCACCAACGTCCAACCATTGGCTAATTTGCTTGCGGTTGTCGAACATGATCATCTTTCATCACATATTCCAATACGATGGAGTTGGGAATCATTGTGACGACGAACCAACAAGTTATTGTACGTGTTCACTCGCTGATGCTTTGTCAGTTCATGTGGTACCCGATTCTCCACTTCTTTCACATTTTCTATTTACTGTAGATGGTCGGAAATTGTTGAACTGGAAACAGTGAATTGTCGGGAAAGTTCTCTGACGGTGGTTCGTGGGTTGATCTCCACACATGTCTTTAAAGCGTTGTTCTCCACCCTTGATCTGTGTCTTCTATATGCTCCATTTTGAAGAATCTAGTTCCCGGTATGAAGTTTTTCAAATCAAGGGGAAGTATTGACCGTTCTGAAGTTGAGTCTACGCCCCACCACATTATTATACGTTCCTGCCGGCGTATGTCTCAAGTTTGAACTGATACAACAACATTACCCATAGATCACGCTGTTCCAACACGTTGTGCAGATCATGAAGTGGAGATATACTTCATATAGATTGAAGGTTGCCTGCTGCTGTAACCTTCAACAAGTATAATCCTGTGTTTAGATTACTAAGAATGTCACAATGGTAAGAATCATTGTTGAAAAAGCTTACGTTTAGACTACCGAATTTATTATCGTGTTTGTACTTCAATTTATGAGTATCATGGAAGTCAGAAAAAGGTTACACGTGTAATGTCCCACGATCTTCTCCAACGAAAGTAGGTAGACTCATCAGCAAATCAGGGACCCGCGGCACCCTGTTGCAAAAAGGGGGATTATCCAAACTCAACGTGGTCAAACCTACCCTGGAGACAAGCCGACATTAAAGCCACAGAAGGGGGCACAAAACAAATGAAAACCGCTATCGAACCTGAAGGCAGGGAGGGTACCTACCCATCAGAACCCTGCTTCAGCCACTTCGAAGACAGAACATACACTAGTCTAGTACACAAAGCATGCATGTAAGAAGACCGAAAGAAGTGCCCAAACGCAGAAAGTTGGCAAAACCCGGAAAGCTAGAACACGAAGAAAAGGGGGACGCAGGCGAGAACATACTGGAAGAAAGCAGAACACAAAAGCTATTTTAGTGAATTAACGCAACTAGGACCCTAAAATAGTACAAGGCTCAACACTGCCGCGCACTAGTTAATATTAAACACGAAAATTTGGATGCACTGAACTAATTTGACTACTCTCTAAAGATTTCTGAAGCGTTGGATCAAATATCAAACTTTAATTTTATCTGCAATTACTTTCTCACATATAATTAAATTAACACTTCGCGGACTGAAATAGCGAAAGGTTGGGAACCTTTCCAGCAATACCACACTGATGGTAATCTACCTACATCATAATGAAACCTTTGACACAAGAAATATCTGGTAAAAGTGTAATTTATTTTACTCAAATATGACAAACGCAAGGCAAAAGACTGATTACTGAATTTTCTTGAAAAAAAAAGTTTCCGAAGAGAATCTGTTGAACATCAAAGTGAGCATTGAAGATGCTGTCAATTTCACATAATAAAAGGGTAATTTAATTATAAACAGAAAAGCTCTGTCCAAGTACAGAGAATATAATTCACATACTTATTTTCCAGAAGAAATAAGTTACTTTACTTTCCAAAACGTAGTAGACATTCTAAACTTTAGCCCAGTTAAAACAACATTTCCACAACAGAAGAATAGCATTTTTTTCTACGAAAATATTTCTATTTTACGATATAGCTACTGGGCAAAATTTAGTTTGATATTCCAAAACGTTGCTAAAACATCTCGTATGTAATTTCTATTTTTAAACTTCATTCAGCCTAACCTTCAATACTAATAATACAATCATGGGTTGGTTTAGGTATTAATTTACAATACGAGTTTCCATGAGCTGACTGACTTGCAGTTTGAGTAAGTAACGAAGAAGCTTTAAACTTTACAAAATACCAAAATGAAACATAGTGAACACGTTGAATCTCACGGTTAACAAAAAACGGACATGTTGTAGAGATTTCATGCAATTTAAACATACCAGAGCCGAAAGAGTGAACAAAAATGTTGAACGGAAAAATAATGTTCATTTGAAAAGTCGCGTCGACTATAGTGCAAGGTAAAAATATATCAACATACGAAGCAAAATTTGTAGTGCTGAAATTTTGCTAGCAGAACTTAGGTGAAACAGACTTGGGTTTCTCGGAGAGAAAGAGGAATTTCAAGGCATTAAACATACATACCTGAATTTAGATAACCGACCCCGGCGCCTACCAAATTAAGCAGACATCCTTATGGTACACATCGCTACACAGAAAAAAAACATACCAATTTCATACTGAAGAAAGCACTGAATACTTGCACACACACAGAAAAGAGGGTATCAAGCCACACTGAAATTATATTTTTATTTATTTCAGAAAAATTAGAAGAAACCACTGCACACACATTTATCACCTTACACACTGATGAATAACACTTCACACAAACTAACTATTGTTAAGATGCTCCTTCTCGTCCACTCCCGGTTCAAGCCAATATGGAGGGTAAGAGACGCCAAACTGCAGCAATTCCATTCACAGCGTCTTTTATATGGAAAAGGGAAAAAGCAGCTCCCCCAAAGTTGTGGTAATTTACCAGTCGATGCTACTGTACATTTTATCATACTTTTTAAACATTGGCTGCTTTATAATTTGCTTTTAAATAAAATTTCCGAAGACAGCCTTTTTTAGTACACTTTTTCCTACTCGACGACCATGTTCTAACTACTGACTGGCCCTCATCCAATCATCGAAAAGAATCAAATCAGACAACTGGGAGAGGAAGAGGGTGTGGCTTACCACCAAAATGTCAACGAAAATAAATCATCAATCAGCTCTTTTTGTTTGTTTTCGAAGATTTTCAACTAAAGAAAAATTGTTGAAGAAAATAATGTAATATAAAAGAAATATTCAGTAATCAAATGAAGAAACAATAAAGATAAAATACCACCAAACAACAATTAAAGGGATGCTCTGTATGGCAAATTTTCATTGTCATCTGGACAAATAAAACTCTTTGAAGAAAGCCGAAGATGAAAAATATTTCGCCGACAAAGTACGAACCAAAAATAAGAAACACACACAAAAAAGAGGAGAGGGTAAAATATGTTGCGATCAAGCGAAAATGGGTCGCTTCACACGGCACAAGTTTAAATTATAAAATAATTGACACAAATTAATTAATTATACCGTAACATTTTGTAGATTACCTATGCCATCATTCTTTTATACTATTAAAGTGATACGTTACACTAGGATGGTATATATTTCGATAACGAAAGAAATAAACTCATGAAGTGAGCCTTGTTTAACGTCTAACCTGCCTTTATATTATTAACGTAAGGAGATAACCGTCGTAAGTTGAAGCTGGTTAAATTTGAAACCCGCGTTAACTATAACTTGCGTTTACATTACTAAAACGATCTCGGTTAACATGGTAAGATGTTAGTAATGTAAACAAGGCATTAGTCATGGTTTCATCGGTCCTATACATTAGGAAGCAAAGAGGATTGAATGTGGACATTGTGCATTTCGCCCATTTATTTCCAAACAACCTGGCCTGTTATTATTATGTACCTACACAGTTTTGTACTGTACAACGGAAAATCTTTACCTTCTATGTTGTGTTTTTACTTCTTTTTAAATGTCATACCTGAGATTTTCTTGAAAAATCATGTAGATTTTTAGGATTTGGGAGTCAGCCATTGTATTTTTTGATTTAATCAACAATCTAATTGAGAGATCTATATAAACTGATTATACCTGCAAACACGCATGCATAGACGTAGAAACAGATGCATTAAAAGAATGTCTAACTTCTACCATATATGTATTTATCTGCTTTACATACAGTGGATAAATTCGACAAGACATTTTTTGTGATGATAAAAGAAAGGAAAGGACTTTGGGGTGCAACGTGTTGGAAATCTTAAACGCATTTGGCATATGGTAATCGTGGAAGAATATAAATAATTATATTACTGCTATTTTTACATCGTTCTCCGTTTACAAATGGCAGCATCATCAAAGGATTCCGAAGGACAGTCACCTTCCTTTTCTAATGGATTGATCGTGTTTTCGGGTTGAATTGACATTCTTTGTGATTTTTTCAAATTGTCCAAACATTTCATGTCCAAAGCATTACGTTTTGTAGATCCATCTTCTTCAATATTACAATCAGAGTGTTCAAAGGCTACAAAGCACTGTGTTTGTTGTTATTAGTAGAACAGTCTGAGCCTCTGACGATTTCTGAAAGCAAGGAAATGGACTACACGAAAATCCTATAGGCCTACGAATGAAAAAAAACTCGAAGTTAAACCCGAAAGTTAGCGTAAATTGCATTCCTTTAAAAGGATGTTTGGAAGGTCATGAAACAGAAAGAAAGGTTTCTACGAAGAAATATCGAAACTGTCCAAGTTAGAGACGCCCATATGGTATAATACTGCATCGCCATTAATGAAGTAACATGTAATACGCTTGACACACACACACACACACACACACACAAAGTGTTGGCCAATAGAGTGTAAATGAGCAAAGTTTATGATTGAAACAAGGACCTTAGAGCGTTGGTTCAGTGGTAGAATGCTCATCTCTGCTGCGTGAAGTCCCTAATTCGACCCCGGTTCGTGCTATGTGGTGTACAAACACCGCGTGCGTGGGTTTTCTCATGGATCTCGCGTTTCCTCTCATTTTCTTCATCCCACTAATTCTCCCATCATCTATTCGCCTGAGCCAAAGTTGACAAAAAAATAAGTCAAATTAATTTCAATTCCAAAAATTAAAAAAAAAAAGTGTTTGAAAACTAATATTAACAGTTCTTGTTCAGGATAGCCCAATTCCTGAAAGCTTATTAGTGTAGAAAACTAAAAATAAGAAACGTCACATTTTGACATGAGATCGAGTGGCCATAGCTGAGTTCGTAGAGCGTTGACTTCGCATTCGGGAGGTCCTGCGTTCGATACCAGGACTAAGGTCTTCCAGGGTTTTTAGTCAGCAACAATAAGCAAATGCCGAGATGACAGCTTCAACTTAGTTCCTGGCCAACTTCTTTTCGTATTCTTACCCCTACTCCTCTCTCGGCATAGCCTTTGCTGGAATCGAACTGTAGTGTACTATAATGAAAACAAAAGTATACGCAATTTTAGCTTTCCACGAATAACCAGCAGACTGTTTAGTATCGTCTGCTTTGTATGACTCTGTAAGGAATAGGACAGTTCTTACAAGTTGATAACAATAATGATTATGAGTTGTACAGAACAATTATTGTTGCCGTTAGAAACACTAATAGTTGATTGTGGACAACTACTAACAACAATTACTAATAACTCTCACAATTATCATTCATTGAAAGCTCGTTTTATTGTCTCAAGAGGATAGTACATTAACAGTGCTAGTTTAGTTTTTGTCTTTATTAAATTAACTTACTTATTTCTTTTATACTTGCCATGAAATTTGTTAAGATAGTTACATCACATTATATCTTTTAAAAGATGTGCAAAAATAAAAAATAAACTGTGCTTTTTCTTAATACTGAATAAGTCAAAAGCGTCAAATTGGAGAAAATATCTTTACCCCATTCTATAACAATGAGAAGTTATATTATCAATAGTTAATTCTTTCAAGGTAAATGCAGATACATGTGAATTTTATAGATTATTAAAGTCGTATCATGAGTTAAGTACATACTACCTGAAAATCTTCTTTGTATTTTCCAAGTTTCTAAGTTAAAAAAAAATAATAATAATCAGAAACCTACCAATTAAAGATCTCTAATACATTCAAAATGGTGCAAGTGTTGAAAGAAGTGATACATATCTTCTGTAACAACGCCGTCACCACATAAGCATGAGGATGGAAATGGAAATCTCATCATGCTAGTTCTGCTACAGCTAGTTCTTATAATGAATGATTCACTCCAATTATAAGAAAATATTGTCCAAAAACCAGGTCATCACAGGAGATGAAAGTCTGCTTTAGTTATTCATTTTGAAGTAGCCATTTACGTCAGCGGTCAAGTTTTCATTTGTCTCTTTTTTAATTCACTCCGAAGTAATAATTTGGTCAAATGAAACCTTAAAGAGTGCCTCTGGTACTTACAGTAACTGTGCTTGAGATCTAAAACGCTTCCAATCATTTAACGCTCCGATGCGCAAACGACCAATTCTATATTATTAAAGGATTACTCTCGGTAATTTCCTTCAATAATTGCTATCTAAAGATCTTTTGTTTTCTAGTAATGGAGACCTTTTATCTCGCCGACCACAAACGAGATACCGGTTAGTATTATGCTATTACTGGATATTTGTTTGAGAAGAAAATGACTTTACTGTTAACATTATCATAATTATCACAGTATTCTTCATTTTCAGCTTGGAACTAAAAATGGTCAGCTCGTTATACTTAACTATGGGGAGCACTGAATATGGATGATTCCGAAACCTAAATCTTGTAGTCAACCATCTGTAGAAATGCTTGTTGATCCCTGTTGACCTTTTAAACCAAATCTGAATTATGGATTTAAAACCTACAAGCCATTAAAAAGCATTTACGATCACAGCAGTGGGGCAGCAACACCGTGGATGACAATCCTTTCCTTTCGTGTTATGTTAGACGCAGTAGTAAAAGTTTTAGCAATACGTCCGGCGTGTCATCTCCGTTTACATAGTGATTTTCTATTTCTATACATGCTGTTCATATCTTCTTTCTGCTTCTCTTTTCATGCTATACATGCTTCTCTCTTTCCTTGGTTCGCGGATTCATGTATTTGGCCTGACAGACCTGTGGCAGACTGTTTTCGTTCGTTGTGTAACTGAAATACGCTATTTTTATAATTCCTCATTTGGCATCACAATGGTGCGTCAACCATAAAAATTGGGAAATCTCATTAGGAATCGACTCCGGAATTATTGGCAACCACGTTTGAAACTATTAAAATAAAAACACACTTTTTTTTACGGTTTCTCAGGGCTTTAATTGTTCCCAAAAGTATATGCATGTTTCAAACTACCTACCGTACATACTCTTGCCTCCTGACGCCGGCTTATTGAAGCAAACACTTTTTTTATGGCTTCTGTGTTATTTTCTTTACACGCTTTTAGCTTACTGAAAACAAAACTCCAAGTTTTATTCGGATCAGCCAACACACATGCGTATAAAATATATAGAGCATTTTCTACATTGCACGTTTTTCATTTATTTATTTTTAAGATAAAAATGCAGTACTATCTTTCAAATATTTAATGAAGATTTGATATAGATGTTCTTTATATTTTATACGATTTTTAGACTGTTGTTTACACAACTCGAAGATAGGTTTATGTACAAGATGTGCAAAAATGTATATCTGAAGTTTCGATGTGTGTTTCAGTTCTAAATGTGAATTTTAAATATTTGTTATGCACATCATTTTTCATGTTTACCTTTTGTACAATTGTTGTACATATTTTGGGCTGCAAACCCTATCTGTCCGTCCGTATGTCGACAGCTATCAACTCAAGAACTTCTAGGGCTCCGATGGTAGTTAAGGCGTCGTTGGAAACATCTAGCCAAAATTTTTCCAACGAAACATATGGCATCCAAATAGGACACTCTCTGTGCTCAAGCCCGGTGGTAGTATATAGTAGAATGGGGGAAGATGCCATACTTTTTTATTTTGACGACTGTATCTCTTGAAGAATACGATGATAAAAGGCAAACTGTACAGCAGTGAATAGCGACTATGTTAACGCACAATTGCTATAAATATCACGTATTGAACTTGTATGGTGCACTGACAATTTACTGAAGAAATGGCTGATGAAATTTGCCATCTTATCCTGAGGTGTAGGGGGGAGATGCCACAATAATAAAATTGTAGTTACAAAAAACAAAGAAAGATGTTAATGCTTTTAGTTCGGTATAAATACATAGAATATACTTGTCATGTTATATGTAACATCAAGAAATACATTTAAGGGTAGTTATACTTAATTTGAAAACACTGTACTTCTCATACTAAAGCATACTTCAGGAATTAAAATACATACAGTATTCTGCAGGGAATTCAAGGTTAATATGTTTTATATTATTACTTTAAATCCGTAGGACAAGTATCAGTTACATTCTAATAGAATATTCAATCTTCATATATACCTAATATTTAGTATAGAGTACTGGAAAATACATTACGTCTTAATCAAAATGGAATACAATGAATCCACTACTCATGATAAAAAGTATGGTCAAAACGGTGTTTTCTACCATATCAGTACTTACATTTGTAACATTGGAACTCATTAGTGGCATGAAACACATATATGAGGAAGCATTGTACAATTTTCGTGCAACCACATGTTACAGATCATGCACCTGATCCACGCCACTTTTGGATCGTAATAACATCCGTTGCATGTACAGCAATAATCACTGGAGGGAACATTCGGTTTTGTTAATTAGGCATATACCTATTTACAGCTGATCTCGCCTGAAGTTTCTTCAATTTGCAATCAGAATTTCCTGCAGAAGAGGAAGAGAACATGACTGCCACTTCAACGTTTAATTGTTGCTTAGCGGTAGTACGTTTTGAAAGTGTATGTTAAGTGTCATTCAAAACATGTGCTGCTTTTTTCGGTTTACTTTTCCTACCAGTTAGGGTTTGTTAACGATGTACAGGATGAATTGGAGACATGTCTTGAAAAGATGTTTTCTGAGGGACACAGGGGGAACGTCCAACATTAACGGAGGATGCAGAAATAGAAGACTGAGAAAAGTCATTTGCGCAGCTAGGATTTGCAGAATGTGGAGAAAGATGTTCAGAAAGACTCCTGCAGTGACATTGCATCGTTTCGAAACATCTGGAAAAGATGCCAGTTGAATCTGCGCGCCAAAAATGACACAAGACATGATGTAACTCATGTGCACTTCAACACTGCACCCCTCTCCATACAGCAACTACGTGTCTTGCGTCATTATTAACTGTACTACAAACTCATGCAGAAAATACGACATATTCCCGAACAAAAGCATGCATAAATTCATTGATAATTTCTACATTTTGCCAAGAAACAGT
Source organism: Lepisma saccharinum (assembly GCA_022664845.1). Classification (NCBI taxonomy): domain Eukaryota; kingdom Metazoa; phylum Arthropoda; class Insecta; order Zygentoma; family Lepismatidae; genus Lepisma; species Lepisma saccharinum. Next base: position 49,282 of record JAGDQP010006386.1, on the reverse strand, counting down.
TGTATAGCGTAATCATCGACGTGACTGACGACGTTCCTTCTTCCTTTTTGACCTCCGCTATAAGCCTAACCCCCTTTCCGATTTGACATTTTATACTGCGTTACGTACCCTTGCTCCGTCGGATGCACCGTCGATGGTTATCTGAATTCCCCCTTCGACGGAGCATTAAAGTGAACGGAGCAACGGAGGACCAGATGGTCACTTGACCCTCCGTTCGGTTGCGCGCTGCTGCCATGTTGAAAAGAAAAAAGCGGGATATTGCATGCCAAAATTCCTTCTTCACTTGAGATATACAATAAGATAAAATGAATTATATGGGCGGTAACTCCTCATTTGGGAGTTGGGACAAATGTGTAGAATTGATCACGTGTTACATGTTTAGAATGAACGACCGTGCCGAAGTATTTTAATAGTTTAAGATTTGATTTCACATTATGTTATCGATATTGTACCATGTTTTGAGTATTCTTAAATAAACTACTCATATCTTCTCATCTATTAATATCTTCATGATCACTGATTAATTTTAACTTCGCAATGTGAAAATATTGTTGGTTGGATTTCCCCAATGGGTTTCTATGTAGATATTAATAGATGAGAGGGTAACATATGAGTAGTTTATTTAAGCATACTAAGATTAAGAACTCTTATAATTATTTGAAGTGGTTTTAGAACTTCATATGCGTAACATTGTCGAGGCTCACGACTTAGATGGTTATTCATAGATCCTGGTTTAACATTATTTAGTGATTCATAGTTCATGAGACGCACTTATCTTGCAATAACTTCCAGAATAACCTGCAGAATTGTGATCATCCTTCAAATAGCTATCAATCTTCGTCTGTTGTTATTTAATATATGCCGAATACCTACAAGTATGGGAATTCTACGCTTACATCTATCTTCATCCATGTTGCTTTTTGCCTTATTCACTTCGCATCAAACTACATTGACTTCGCATTGCCCAATACTCACTCACATTACGCGCGGAGGATTTTCGGCTGTTTCCAGACTTGTTTGATATTTGTGGTTAAAATTTTAAACACTTATTTAATTCGGATAAGTGTGCATAACGGAAGTGAACGGGACATAGCATAACGGAACGGAACGGAGGACCATTGAATTCGGAAAGGGGGTGTGACATGGTCGTGCCATCGGTTGTCGTTACGACGAACTTATAGCAAAAGTTGCAGCTCTACCCTGTAGGCATCTCTACCCGAAGCACTCTGTGCACACAGTACCCCGCTTTACTTGTTCTGCACACTATGCCTAATTAATTTATGGAAATAACTCCGCCCGGCTTTCTTACAACTACACCTCGTCAGTTAATTTGGACGTATTTCTGCTCCTTTTACTCCACTCCACTCCACTCCACTCCTTTATATATATATATATATATATATATATATATATATATATATAAAGGAAAAAAGATTAATTTTGGGTACATCAACTTATGTAATTTAACTATATTTAATATTAAGATAAAGTTATTAAAAGGAAGTTATTTAGTTAAGTCAGAAATGTTAGGAAATTAACGAGGAAAGACGAAATACTATGAATATATAATTGACAATGTTACTTGAGAAAGCATGTCAAGGTTTTGTAGAGAGTTCCGATTTGATTTCAATAAATCGATTGATTTTGCCTTCCTGGCTATAACAAAGATTTATTTACTCCGTCTTAGCTAAATGTGGCAGAGTTGCAGCGCCGCAAGGCTCTATTGGCTTTTGTCCATTAAGTAGCTTGTCCTGATAAGAGATTTTATGAAGGAAAAAGCAAGTAGTCTCCACTGTGCTCATCAGAAGAAAGGTTATCAATACAGACTTGGAGCAGTTACATTCTCTTCTCTCCGGAACAAGTTTTTAGTCAGATCATTGCTTCATATCTTTATAGAGAGGTCTACGGTTTCTAGTTTTAGATACAATGAGTGGTTTTATGAAGAGGAAAATTACATGAGCTAGCTGGTAATCTAATATGAGAGAATCTACGTTATTACGAAGCATTTTTACTACTATTAATAATTCTACTACGATATTCTATATACAAGAAACCACAATCCTTTTTCAAAGATGAAGAAACAAGGTGAATAAACGATTGAAGTTTAGAAACCAAATACATGCCTTGACAATGTGGTTTATAATATATATTCTTCTTTAATTTTCAGCACATGTTATAGTCGAAGATTGGCCATACTTTCTGATATTAATATTTCAAAGAATGTATTTGAATTTAATATACTGTATACTTTGTGTATGTTGAAATATTTTAGTTTCTGTATCTTCAGAGGATTCTCTTGTTGTCACAAAGGGGAAATCTAAGCGTCTCATAAGAGGATAATGAAAACATATCGGAAAAATATTACTTTTCTGCTTTTGGATAGCATGTCCCTTTCTATGGAAATCCGATACCCTCTGTATTCATGCTTTCTACAAAGACATATTAAGATATTAAGGTTCAACGTGGCTTTGTGCAAAATATTAATATTTTGTGTTCCATATATTTCGTGTCACATATGATGATAAATGATATATAAGATGAACGCGAATTTTTATTCATTTTTCAATGTCACTTCCGTTTGTATCCCTTTGCTTGTGAGGCCTTCATATAGATTGTTTGTTCTCGCTCTTATTTTCAGATTGTATTTCGTCTCTTTTTTTTTCTTTTTTAATAAGAACCAAGTTCTCGTCTAGATTTCAATATCAGTCTGGAAGAGGCTGCCAGAAGACACAAGAGTAGTACAATTATTTGGGTTGTCTTGGTATAACTACAACGAACATATGTAAATTCAAAAACCATTATAATTTATTGTCAAAAGTCACACAACTTTATAATCGCATTTTTTTGGAAATTATTCAATACAAAATCTTGAAGTATTTTAAAATTCACTTTGTATTGACACAGAACGAGAGAGGCATTTAGTATTATTTATTTATTATTTATTTAGGAAGAATACAACGGGCGTATGCCCAGTTATGGTATTCTGTAAAAAGTAAATTACAATTTAGTTTTTTTTTTTTTTTTTTGCATTACCAGGAATGCTTAGTAACATATAGTCAGTTCCTACTCTTAATATTATCAACAAAATATAAACACAAGAGGAATACATCACAATATAAAGTCAAATTTAAAATTAACATAGCTATTTCAAGTGCAGTAGTAATGCATACGTAATATATGTAAGTTAATACTATACAATGTAAAAACACAAAGTAAATATACAAGTACAGATATAAGAATAAGATAAGACTGATAATACAAATATAGTTAAATGATTTATCATTCCCTTTTAGGTTTGTATGTGCCCATCGTAAGTTTTTTTGGTCATCCTATGTTTATAAACTAGAACTTAGTATAGTAATTTTGCTTGCTTTAGAATAATTTTATTAAATTATTCTGAAAACTCCTTTGGCTTTGATTACATATGTCTACCTCGTTTTTCATTCCACATAATTTACTGTACGAAAAGCACATTCTCCAAATGGGTGACTTTTTCAGAATCTCAGTTTGCGCTTTCCTACAGCGGAAAAGGTCTTTGTTATCCATTCGGGTTCTAGTATCCGGTATCCGAAATTGGATTTCAAAGAGTAAGTCTATACTATCTACGCAGTTATGAATTAATTTATAAAGAAAGAGTGAGTCAATTATGATTCTCCTGTTCTCCAGCGTAAGGAGTTAAAAATTCTGAATTAGGTTTACATAATGCTCAAATTTAGGTATTGTAATATCTTCATAACCTTCATAACGGCAGTGTCCAGTCGAGAAGACAGTAGTAGGTCTGGGAAACTAAAGAGCGGTACCATCCAACATTTTCAAAAGTAATTAAAAAATAATTAGAAAATATTTAAATTCCTGAGTAAACATGTAAACATGAAACTTTGAGAAGAGGAGAAATCAAAGAGAAATTTGAGCTAAAATCTAGAATAACAGTTGATTATTCACATGAATTTGAGTTTTAAGGACAAGATGTTAATCAATCTGAAATATCAACAACTTCCCAATTGATTACGACATTTCATTCAACTAATATGGAGCTAAATCCTTGTATCCACAAACAATTCAGTGCCAACTAACTTTCTTTCTTTTTTTCTAATTTTCAGCACCAATTTCAGCCTTATAAATAAGATGTCTTCATTTCTTCGTCTCACCTATTAGCTTAGTATTTGGAATATAGTAGCCTATATTATGAAATATAGATCACACAATTTGTCGATGTTTTAAGCCAAGAAACTTAACAAAGGTAATGTTCAGCAGTTGCTTTTTTATACATTCATACAACTCTTTAATTTGTCAAAGAATAACTTGAAATTTTCAAATTCACACAAATGTTCACCAACAGTGTTTAAAATATTTTTGTCAAATGTTTAAAACAAAACCAATTACCGAGGTTCCGTAGCTCAGTGGTGGAACGTTGTCTTGATTGCGGTCGACCATCCTGATTGAGGTTTTTCCACGGTTTTCCCCTCAATCACAACACCAAGTAAATGCCGGGATGGTACCTTCAAATTAGGCCGTGGCCGAGACCTTCCTGCATCTTTTCTCCTACCCTATCCAGGCTTGAGCCTTAGATGGCTAAAGCCCATAAAATACAATCAAATTTTAAACAAAACGGATTGTTTAAAACGTGTGTTGTAAACATTCCAAACCTGGTCTCACGAGTACCAGAACAAAAAAGAGCATTCGACTAAACTGAGTTTCGTATTTACACATGTGTTACAAATATAATTTCTTCCAGGTATTGTCCTTATTTTCTGGAAAAGACAAAGAGATTAGAAAATTGAGAGTTGGGCGTGGTTACTCCAATAGAACAACTAGAATATGAGAATCTGAAAAGAAAAAAAGCGATTGATCCAGAGCTCTTGAAGACATTTATTCAACTCTTTGATCCCTGGAAATTGCTTAGAATTAAATTGATCTTTTCTTGCTATGGAAAGAAAAGAAAGAGAGCAAGAAGACGTTGAGAAGATGGGTTGAAGAGAACAATGATACAGGCAATATTGAATTTGTGATCATTTCCTTCAGCCTCTTCGTCCTTTTACACCTATAGACTTTTGTTATTCTTTGTATTTGGAAATGAAAAATCGTCAAAGGAAATGAAATGAAATGAAACTAGATGAAAAAAACGAGGAGATGGAAGAAAAGCTGTAGGGATTTCTGCAGATTTTTTTGGGATTTTTCCTCTTTTGAGTATTTTGCCGCCTTCATCAAAGAAGATGGAAAAGACTTTCATTTTCTCCTGCAAGTCTTGTCTTTCTGGAGTTGTAGGTTTTTTTTTTTTTCTGTGTGTTTTTGTATCTTCGTTCATTTTTCTTACCTTTAGTAAGTAAATGCATCTTATTATCATCCAAGTGAGCGTTTTCCTTTGACACTTCTCAAGAGAAAAATGTGTTGGGGGGAAGAGTTCGTAACCGTTGGGGGGAAGAGAAGGGAGAAGGAACGAGAAAAATAGCGAGAAAATTCCACGTCCAATAATCCTTCTTCATTTTCCACCATGTTTTACCCTTCTCAAAGAAAAAGTTTTAACGAGTATTCTGAAAAAGAATTAACTTCTCGTTTTACCCAATAAGAAAATATCTAGTAGAAAATGTAATACTTTTCCTCAGTGGAAAGCGCCACATGAATACTCACTTTTCCGCGGACACTGTACTAATGCAGTGTTATTATTACTACTGGCAATACAGAGCACCCAAATTCACAAGAAAATGATTCGAAATACGTAAACGAATTGACAAGGCCCGCTCCGCTTCTATGAGAGTCCAATTAAAGGGTCTGATAAATTGAAATTAAAATAAGATATTTAGAACACCAGAAACCACAAAGTGATTTTTCAAAACCCTTTTTCAGTTCTTTTAAAGCATCATAGTCTTCTTTGTTCTTTTATTTGCTTTAGAATACATCCTCTTTGTCACATCCGTCATTTTGTATTAATAAACGTTTATTTGCAAGTAGAAAATTCTCACTTAAATGACTGGTTTTGTTGACACTTAGCACATTCTTTGCAGACTATTCTTATTATTACTGTTATCTCTTGACTAAGGTTCTAGTCCTGCTATTAGCCATCTTTAACGAGGGTTTCTAGATTATTTCAGCTTCACTATGCAAGTACAGGAATGGTACATAGAATAAAGACATTATTCCCAACTTCCCCGATCCCTTTTCGTGAAAAAAATACTCTTCGAGGGATATCGCCTTTCATACTAGCGATGGTCTTATGGCCTAAAATGTAAATTCCAGTCTGTCAAGATCAAAACATAAATAAAATAAATAAAATATATATGGATAAATGTCTATTGTCTCCATGTCTTGTATAAAAGATTATCACATTTTTACACTTGGTTGGAATTTTAAATAATAATGTTTCTACGGGACTGTACTATTCTTCTTAAATGAGAGTAACGCAAAATACATCCTCTGTTGAAACATTGGTAGCGCATCTTCGTATCCTGTCGTGTTAATATTGGTTACAGAATGCCCACAAGTTCTAAAACGTTGATGGAGGCATTCTGAAATAACTCAAATGTACGAAAGGTTGTTTTATGTTTAAGGGCACTCTTTGCGTCCGTCACCACTTTTTAACATTATTCAAAATCTAAGAACACTATCAAAAATTTAGAACATAGCGCACTCAAGCATTTACAAATTACTATGAAATACAGTGGACAATGATCTCGAAATCTTGTCCATGGATGAGTTATACGTATTCAAAGATTATGACGTCATTATTTCATTAAGTTCTATTTCTCATTTTTAGACAAGATCTCGAGATCGCTGTCTATTGGATTTCATAGTAATTTGTAAGTACTAGTGTGTTATGTTCTAAATTCTTTTATAGTTCTCTTAGATTTTGAAATATTTTGAAAAAAGGTTAAGCCCTGCCTCACACTAGGCGGTTCAGTCCAGTACTGGATGAGGCCTTTACCAGCTGACCAGACGTGTTGGGAGAGGAGAGCCGAAGCTCTCAACTGTGATCGCCACTGTCTTTATTCACAGCAGCTCCCCAATTGTCCTCATGATGCTGGGTCAACACCGAAATTTTGAGTCCCCACCGGGAATAGAACCCGTTATATATATATTCTCCCCAACATCTAAGAATTTTATTTCCTTAAGCTATAACTGAAGGCATATTAGAAGACCTTCCCAAAATAATGTAATTTCCGAGAACGAACATATCTCACTTCTCGGAATTTTATTTTTACTTTATGATTTAAGTAAAAATAATTCTCAAAATAGCATTAATTTTGTCCGAAACGAACCACAACCAAAGATAAAATTGTAAAAATGTTGATGCATGGATGCATCCAAACAGTATCAGGCAATACACACACACACACACACACACGACGAGAGAGAGAGAGAGAGAGAGAAACGTTTTTGCTTGCTTTGTTACTCGAGGCAAAGAATTCTTTCTCATTTCTGACACCTGATCACAAAATGAATCAAACAGAAGCAAAAGATCTTAGCCACTCGGTATTGATCAAACTGTGGGAAATATTTCTAATTCATTTTAAAATAACGATAAATTATAGGCCTATGTCTGATTTTTTCCCTCCTCATTGCCCAGTTTCTCATATGCCGTGACAGAAAGAGATTGGCAATGTAAACAACTGTCAATCCTGTTCAAAATCGCGCGACTAGACCGCATACAGTGCGGTGCTCCACCCTTCATAAGAAAGCATAGGTTATTTTTTTCTGCAGTTGAATCGCGGCGGCTGAGTATGTGGCAGGGTTAAAACCAGTGTTCGATTTGTTATAAATTACGAAGGGGGGATCATACAGCTAATGATTGCTATTAAGTTCGAACCTAGTACCTGTTTCGGTAGAAATACAAAGATTTTATCCCTGGTTGGGATGATATTCGGGTTCAACAACCAGGGATGAAATCCTCTGGTACCAGGGAAAATCCCCGGCATCCCCGCTGGCAAATCGAACACTGGTTAAAACAGTCGAGGCGGGCGCGAAATTCGACCACTTAGTTCCAGGACGCCTGCATGCAGCAGATATGTTATTGCTGGTAGTGTGAAGCAGATGTGTATTCTGTTTTGGGGATGTAGGATTCGTGTTGCTTCAAAAATATTTTATGTTTCTGTTCAATCGAGTGTTCTGCAACGGTTGACTTGTAACGACACTTAAGAGCTCTAATATGTTATTTTAGCCTGCATTACACTGTACGAACAGTCTGTCCAATATAAGGCACCATATTCCCATTTTATTTTGTACACTCACGGCATCTGTGTCCTTCGGGGCTCTGAACATCTGCTCTATCTACCTGTTTGGAACAAAAATGCATTATGTATACATTATACCTTTTAATTCCTTATTTAATTTCTTATGAATGTCTTTCACAATTTGTTGTTTTAATTCCTGAAAAATATTCATAATAATTTACAAGTGTTAAGATCCATTCCAACTACTACGTTCAGTGAACTCCATCAAATTTGCGCTCGGAACCACGCGCACAGAAAGCATGTGTGCTAACCTTTTCACCAACGCTGTCCTAGATGTGTCTCAGAACTCTCCTGTTCCACTGGAAATTATAAGTAGGCCTATTTAATATGTATAACCAACAACTTTGGTCACCATTTTAAAAGTAACTGAATGAGTTTTGAAATCACCCGTCTGCATATTTGAATTAACCTAACAAAATATAATATTCAAGTCACTTCTACCTTGCTGTTAGATTTCTGGAAACCTGTACTTTATAATTTTAGGTCCTTTGGTTACTTATACTACGTATTAATTCTATTTTTATCTATCTCTCCCTCTTTTATTTTTCTTTCTTTTTCTTCTTCTTCTCTTCCATCTTTCTCTAAAATAATAAATTGTAATTACATTTGGAATTATAAACAATATTTATAACCAACGTTTGCTGGTTGAAAACACCAAATTAAATGTTGTTCTTATTTAATATATTATTTATCTACGTTAGTGACATTTAATTTTAATAATTTCTTCAAAGTTAAAAAATATTTGAAGTTCTGAAAGATTTAATTTATCCCTGAAAAATGCATATAGGATATGTGCTCATTTTAAATCTAAGTAGGAACTATAGTTACAAAAATGTTGAAGTTTCCTTTTCCATTGTTTATGTACGATTTTATTCATTGTTACCCTTTATGATGTTTAGCCTAACAGTTCCTTCCTAATAGAACTTAACTGTACTTTCGTCAACACTGACTCATCGTAGTGAGCAGTTCAGAGTTTCAGAAACAACTTGAAACTCACTCCTTTCGACCTCTATCATGTTCTGTTAGCGCACGTCTTCAGAGATAATAAGAGTCAAACGGAGACTCAAAAGTTGAACTGTTGCATAAGTTTGTTCCAGTCAAGCAGAATCTGATATCAATGTGATACAGTACAACATAACAAACACTGATAAATGTATTCAGCTTCCTGCCTTTCTCCCCCCTCGTGTTGATATTGTCAAACGTATCAACTGCAGGAAGTAATGCTACATCTCAGATTCATCTAAGTGGTTCTTCTACGCTGTCTCTCTCAGTCGCCTGACTTGTCTCTCGATCAACGTTACGGAAGATCTTGTGAACAATGGTGAACGTTGGGCTGGAAATGGAAAATGCTACATTCTTTTGTGCTACCAAAATTATCAATCAAAAAGAAGAATACGAGCATAGCTAATACGTAAATTGCGAGTCTCACGCCTTCAATCTGACCTTCTATGTTCTACTTGAACTCAACTGAATCTGACCTTATGGTTAAAATGATTATTGAAATGATGAAAGGATGAGAGAAGACTGATTTCTTTTCTATTTTGAGTTGAGTGGCCTTTTTTTTTATAAACTTTCTTATTTTATTTTTTATCTTCTTCATAGCATCTTCAGGCCATTGTTCTCTTAAAATAAGTTTTGTATGTTCTAACAGGCAGGTACAGACTAAGCCAGTCACTTGTTTGAGGAATAACGTCCTTCGGAGAGCCCTCTTCCTGGCTAAGGAAGATGAAAGCAGCATTGAGATACCATCCCGGATTGTCAGTCAGGATGGCAGATAGATGACTCCAACGTGAGTGCTTCGCCTGTACACGGTTGTGTCCACTAGGGAAAGTAATTAATATTGTCTTAATTTAAGGTATATCAGTATTGATCTGGTGTGACTAACAAGGGTTCGGGTAAAACTTCAGCCAGGATGCACCTCTCCTTCGAGTTCCGATCAGAGGACCTTGAAGAACATACACGCTTCCGTTGAGCCTATTCACTCGGTTTTTAGTAATTTTAGAACCAAGAATGAAAGTCTGCATTATGAAATTGCAAAGAAGTGACCATTGTTGGACATTGTTTGATGTTTATACTGTATTTGGGGAAAGGGCCTTAAGGATGTGTCACAATATGGGAAACTATGGATAAAACTAATAGTCCTCCGCTGATCATAAGAACAATGATAGACTGAAGCTTTTAATACGAATCGTAACAAGAAAAGGAACTGAATGCCTGCGGGTAAGAAGAAGCTATATTTTTACTCGAAATCGTATTTCTATGGAAAACTGTTTTATAAGCAATGAAACTGCTCTCTATCGAGTTAATGTTATCAAACTGAATCAATTTATATTATTTTTAACGAAATTAACTTCACAGAGATAATCCACCTATCTTCATCGCGTAAGTAACACTTTTCCATCGAAATGTCACTTCGAGAAAAATTGCAACCTTCTTCGCGTATTAAAAAAAAACGTATGAGAATAGTTGTGTAGTACTAATTACGTTCCCTCATTCTCTTGTTTTCGTTTACTTTCAAAGTGGTACGTTTCGATATACCATTGATATCATTTTCAACCATAAATTGATCAAATGTACATAGTTTTAGTAAATATTTTAAGTGGGTCTTTTTATATCATATGTTACTTTAATTCTTTTTTCTAGTGGCTATGGCTAGTCCTTAGAAGTTTTACGTCTCATCATATTCTTTAGTGTCACCAGAGATAACATATCTTTTGATTATTCATATTAGTTCTTTAGAAACATTGTCAAGATTCCAGTTCAAGTCCAGTCTGTTTCGTATTATATTTTAAGTCTTACTAATACTATTACTGATTTCAGATTTAAATGTACACATTACTTTTATACCCTTGATGCTATGCGAGTTTCGGTCAGGTGCTTCATAAAACCCGATGTCCGTTTTTGAATCAACATATTTTGTACAATATATTTTTCGCGTCCATTCAACCTTAAATTTATGTCCTTTTTTTCTTTACGATATTAGATTTATCGCAATTAAAATCAATTTCATATTCGGAAAGTTTTCCGGCTACGTTAGGAGAAGGTGTGTCCGAATTATTTGAAAGTCTTGCTTAACCTTCTACTGGTTTTTCCATGTTGAGGAATTCTATCCATCTTTCTTTTTGTCTGTTATTTCAATCTCAGAAACTAGGCTTTCATAGTTTTTCATTACATCGCTTCTGTTTACCAAGTTCAATTATTAGCTTTGCTTTATGGACAATAATGTTTTGAATCTTTAGATGCTCTTCAAAATAGTTTTTCCTTTCATATATTAACTTCCTAAATGTTATGTGACGGCGATGCGTGAGTCGGCATGTTTCCCATTTCTAGTTTTCTGTATACAGAAGTGTTCATACATACATCCGTTTCGGTATTCAGCTGTTCAATTCTTTGATATAGAGACGTTTCAAATAACCATTGGAAACATAAGTAACCTCGACAAGGTGGCACAGAGTATGAAGCTATTTACTTCTAGACGCATTTTCTAATATGTTGAAAGGGTATGTTTTATCATTCTTTTAAAAAAAATTACAAGACTCTCTCTGTTTTATCATCGAAGGGTCAAGCTATTTAATACTCCTGGAGATGATATAAAATGGACCCCCCAAGTTACTTTCAGCTTTTGTGTTTTTCGTCCGATGATTTCTGAAATAATTCTGAAATTACTTTTATGAATTTCTACCAAATCCATGACAGTTAAATAACAAAATTAAAAAAAAATATTCTTTTAAGAAAACACTAGTGCACGTAACACGATAACTGTTTTAGTATCAATATTTTGTTGGAACCTTATCAACCCTGTATTAAGAGGTCTTAGTAGCAACGCTGCGTGTGTGTGTGTGTGTGTGAGAGAGAGAGAGTTTTCATATTTTTGAAGATACTGAACAAATGACAAGCAATAACGAAATTTTGGAAAGCGCTTCCAATAATACATGTGAATGTGTATCAAATGAACAACTGAGATTTTGACATTGTTTATTTTAGCTGAGAATTCATGATGTCATACGCCTACGCAATTACGGGTAGTCTAAATTCTCAGCTAAAATAAACAATACCAAAATCTCAGATAGTTCATTTGATACACATTCACATGTATTATTTGGGTCGCTTTCCAAAATTTCATTATTGCTTGTCATTTGCCCAGTAGGTACGGAGGCCTCTTAAAAGTAAGCAAGAAAACACGTTTCGAAACAGATAACGTTAAAAACTGAAATTCAGTGTTCAATTCTTAGAGTCGAAAATAACTGCTTTCCTTGTATGTTCTTTACAAATCAATTTGTGACATACTTTAGAGCTGAAATCAACAGTTCTCACAACTGTACGTACATGGAGATTTGGACGAGTTTCATTAACACGTCGCACAACATGTGACTTCACGAGCTATTTGGAAAGTCCTACCAAGAAGTGTCTTCTTTTTGCGACTCATCCAATCAGGTTTAGTGCAAGTAAAACGAACATATGTGTTCAGAGCAGCAGTATCAAAAATATGTATAAACAGGCGAAAGGTCATCTTCGGGAACTTCTGTAGCACATATATTTACGTATCATCTGGTCTAGAATGGATTTTTGTATTCCGGTATATCTTACTCAGACCAGCTGGAGAATTGAATATACCGTATTAGTAGTAGGTCGCGTCCCCAAGTATGTGGTGCATCTTTTGACCATGTATCGCCAGCATCACAGCCATTGTCTTCGATATCACTTAAACTTAGGTTATCTCTTTGTTCACTACTTCTTCAACACAACCCTCATCTAAAGACGATGTTCAGAAACTAATATACTCCTTCAAGTGAGTTAACGCGTTTATTGGTGTCTTATTTAAAGTCAGCTGTTAGAAAAGTGACACCTAGTATTCATTAAAGTAAGAAATAGTACAAAAAAACGACTCTGAGAAAGAATGTATCCCTCTTGGTACTTCGAAGGTTAAATATTTCCTTTTTTAGCCCAACTCAATATTGAGCAAAAAGGAAACAGTTGCTTAACCCTTTAATATATTGGTTCTCAATAGCGATTCGAGTTTTTTATAAAGTGTAGAAATTGTCAGTTTACAAATTCACGATGCCATGATCAATCCTCCTCGCTTTAGTTGAGCTGGTTTGTGAGTTTTGTTCTAATCGAGAAATTATTTTCTAAGAACGAAATCACTATCAGGTTCGGAAAAAAATGTCCTTTCATACTTTTACTGAATTTAAGAATACAATAAACATGCCTGCCTGTTTCATTCACAATATTATCCGTCTCCAGAGACACATCTCTAACGCTTTCACAAGGTTCTCAATTCCGTCCTTGAAATAAGGCGACTCTCATGAGGAAATGACATCCCCAAAAGCACTTTCTGCAGTATCACTGTTCTTGAACACCCTGTGTCTTAGGAAGACTTAGTTTAGGTGCATAAACATATTATAGTCTGTTAGTGTTAAGTCTCGGGAATACGGAGGGTTCGGTCATAGCCCGCTGCTATTCCTTACAGCCTCGGCGCTTTCGCTTCCCTTACGAGGAAAACCGTACCGCTGCAGTTTCAGTTTTTTGCCGCTTGGAGCGCTTTGCCGACTGTTCCCGACTGCTGTTTAGAAGCTGTTGTGTATAAGTGATTGCCTTCTCGGTAGACGTTTGTTCTAGTTAATAATTGGAAATTATATTCCCAAATTAATTGGAATCGGAAATAAAATTTCCTACATCTTAATATTGGTAACAATTGGGTTTTCCTGTAGGAATATGTACTGAACAGGAATATGAACTTCTGAAAGTTTTGATTAAACATTAATCAAAACAAATAACTTGAATTAGATGTTTAAGGAACATATAAAAAAAATAATATAATTATATGGCTCTGTGACCGTCTCAAAAAGTTAAATTGACTTTCTATTTAGCAATCATCAGGTACGGTAAGCAAAAGGGAAAATAAACGATTATTATTCTGAAAAACCTGCTTTCTTTAATCGTAGGTAATTAAAAAGGAGAAAAAAATATTTACAAGAGAAAAACATGGAGAGCACTGTTATAATGAAAATTGAAGAATATATGAAGTGAGTGGATATGACAGCGTTTCGTATGCTTTTCTCTTGAAAACAGAATTATTTTGGTACTTTTTAGTTCGATTAAAGTGTCCCTGGTGGATGATTGGATAAATTTGTCGCCTTATAATCAAAGGGTCCCAGGTTCGATTTCAGGTAGGAACACAAGTGATTTGGATCCCACATTAAACCGCAAGTCCCGTCCTTAGGATATCATCATCAGCATTTGGAAGGACAATGACAAGCCATATTGGGTTCACCTTGCCCGAGAATCTTTGGGTCCAAGACTTTCCTTTAGGCAGACACTAGACATTTGCCTTTTGTAGAAATAAATATTTAAAACCACGAACCACACTATCTACATAAATAGCTTAATGCACACTGCGATTAAAATTCTATCAAGTTAGTTCATTTGTAACCATTGAAACTACACACGCCTGTACTAAATTATTATTTTTTTTTTCATATGCCATACTGCTGCGTTCCTTTCTGCAAAAGTGAAAGGGGAAAAACAAAGGACGTAAGTTCTCATGAATCTCCTGTGGATCCGGAACTGAAAAGAAAGTGGCTGAAGGTGATATCTAGGGACAATTTCCAACCTAATGTAAAGTCCAACTTTTCTGTTGTTTGTAGTGAACATTTCAAACAAGATGATTATAAAGT
>JAGDQP010006386.1:2878-33980 GCA_022664845.1 Lepisma saccharinum | reverse complement strand
AATGAAAGGAATGTCAACCAGCTGACACAGGAACTTAACATGTATAAGAACAACGAATATCATCAGTCATGGCAAAACATCCTTTCGCATGAAGACAAGGACGAAAAGTGTTTGTTCTTACTCGAGCAAGTTCGAAAAATTTGTAGAAAATCCCCCAGATGGAGTGAAGCAACTATGAAACAGTATATAATATGGCAGTACTGCTCACCGAAAGCCTATAATTATGCAAGGGATTTTTTTAAAAAATTACCGTGCTCACGTACTCTAGGTCGTTTTGTAGGCGATGTGTCTCTTGAGACAGGTGTTACACCTTTAATTACAACGAGGCTAAGAGCAGAAGCCGAAAGCTTAAAAATGGATGAATTGTTGTGCAGCTTGATCGTCGATGAAATGTCAATAAAGCAACAACTACAATATGACGTGCAACTAGGTAGATACGTTGTTCGGAGAACAGGATTCATCAATTCATATTAAAAAACTGAAAGTGTTAACAGAAAATGAAACCACAAAAGCGAAGAAGGTGCCAGTACTTGGCAACAGACTACTGTGCTTTATGATCTGTGGTATTTCAACTAAAGTTAAACTTCCAGTAGCATATTTTTTTTACCAAAAACTTTCCGGAGCTCAACTCTATACGTTAAGGTTGTCGGTCATCCATGAAGTAGAACAGTGTGGGTTTTTCGTATTACGATTGGTTTCAGACAATCATAAAACCAACGTACTGATGATGAAGAAACTGTCACAAAGCAAACAAGTTCTGAGCCGCATACAATATCCAGAAGATCCAAGTCGACCACTATTTCTAGCATTTGATCAGTGCCATATTTTGAAGAACATCAGATCCCTTTTCCTTGAACGAATATTGTTTGATGGAGAACACATAATAACTGGCCTTTACGTAACAAAATGTGAAATGCAGGCTACTGAAACCATCAAACCTGTTCATTTTCTCTCTAGAAAGCATGTTCTCCCTACAAATATAGAAAAAATGAACGTAAAGCGTGCAGAGGAAGTGTTCTCAACAGACGTTATAACAGCGTTGAAGTTGCTAAAAGAAAATTCAGATTTCGATACCAAAGGGCATGAGTTTTCTTCAGCTGGGTCTACAATAAAATTCATGGAGTATATTTTGAAGTGGTTCACTCTTCATGATATTTCCGGTACCAGTGACTATATTGAAACAATAAACCAAGACAAAATGCACTTTTTCTCAATGGATGATAAACGATTGAACTGGCTACAAAGCGATTTCCTGAAGAATCTTGAGCTTGTCAAGAATGAGAGCATCAAACTAGAAAAAGAGTTTCTAAGTAATGAAACTTATGAAGCCATTAAACTTACAATGAACTCAACTGTTGACTGTACTCGTTATTTACTACAACACGGATTTCACTTTGTTCTTACTCGAAGTTTCAATAGTGACCCTTTAGAATTATTTTTCAGTGGGATTCGCCAAACAGCTGCAAATAATATACTTGACTGCCGAAGTGTTACATTTTCTATGAATAAAATACTGAAAACGGGAATTTTGTCACCTCCATCGACATCAAGTGTTGACATACACGAAAGACAACTTCAGTTAGGAGCAACAGCTACGAACGTAGGAGAGGAAACGTCTGAGATAAATGCAGAAATGATGAAGTCGCCAACAAATGTGATGAATATTCTTCAAAAACTGCAAATCGATGAATTTCCCAATCGGTGTAACATTAAACTTTCTTCGCTGGGGTATTTAGGTGGATATATGGTAAAGAAAATGATAGCAAACATATCCTGCACTGAATGTAGGGACCTAATTTCTACAGATTCATTCAGCTCAGCGCTCATGGACCTAATTTATAAGCGTGACTATGATAATACACTGCATTATCCGACACTCAAATTTGTAAATATTAATATAATTGGAGAGTTTTTCGAAGAATCTGTGGTGTATTTATCGAGGTCTGGCATTAGAGGGCAATTAGAGCGCTACATCAAGCCAGAACTGGAAAAAACAACTTGCCTGCAGTGTTCCTTGGATTCTTCTCATTCTAAAACTACTTCGAGTTTGATTCGTTAATTTTTCTTACCCATTCTTCTAAAGCGAAGGGCCTCAGCCATTACGGAATGTTTTGAAAAACCCAAGTATTTAAATTCTAAACCTCTCAGTCGAAAGTTACTGCGTATGTAACAGCTAGCAGCGTTGTAATTTTTGAAGAGAGAGAGAAAATAACGTTTACCGACATCTCCATCTAACCTCCTCTAGTACCAGCAACTAACTCCTCGGCTGACCCTATGGGGTAAAAAGAGGGCATGGGCAGGGCCATGTGGGGTGATTCCACTGGCGCTAAACCATTTTGGCCATGCTATTGCTGGTACTTGTCAGTGGCGGATTTACGAGAGGGGAGCTTTGGAGCTGAAATCCTCCCCAAAATTCTGGGATTTCTAAAAAAATCGAAATAAATGTTACTCATTCTATTCTCATAAACTTCATTGCCCCGCAAAAATCCGCGTTTTTATTAACTAAGTATTTCTAAGAGAAGTCGATCCTAAAATATTTTTCTAAATTCGCCACTGGTACTAGTTATTCATCACAGACTGAGTCGACTTCCGGGACCTAGGAGAATTTTAGAACACTGGGAATGGAACCCCAGCTGCTGTATTGGCACGAGAGAGAGAGAATGGGACAGAATTTGTTCTTTTTGGTGCCCTTCCAACTATGCGCCCGGGGCACGTACCCCCTTCCCGTAATTGCGGCCCTGGAAAAAAGGCAACAAGATGGTATTTTAGGTACTTGGTCTATCACATTATTTAATACCAATAAAATACTCAGAAACACAATAGGTCTACGGGAAAACTCTATTTCTCGC
The DNA here is from genome assembly GCA_022664845.1 of Lepisma saccharinum. Lineage (NCBI taxonomy): Eukaryota > Metazoa > Arthropoda > Insecta > Zygentoma > Lepismatidae > Lepisma > Lepisma saccharinum. The sequence goes on along the minus strand of JAGDQP010006386.1, from coordinate 31,131 downwards.
TGAAAATGTACACTGTTTGTTAGTGTTTAGTCATGTACAACGTGTATATTCGTTTCAGATTGCAATACTCGAACACATAGGAACACAAATACACAGAGTTTATACGTAAATAACTTAATTCAACAGTCGAAGAGCATTTCTTATTCAGGTGTCGAAATAAAAGTATCTTTCATGGCTTTATACCTACAGACGGCAAGTAGCGCCACAGCGGGGAAACATTGAACTAGCACCAATAACAAGCAGAGGGGCAAAGTGCCGAGGCTGTAAGGAATAGCAGCGGGCTATGGTTCGGTATAGTACTTCATACCTCACTCAGGTAATGTATCTTCTGTTTCCAGCGCCATCGAGATTTCATATATTTCAACTACCGCATATTAGAATTGGAAGTAAGTGTAAATTAAAATTACACATATTTCACAGTGGTACTGGACTACAACTGATGGTTCTCGGCTTTAAACTGTACTTACCTACATCAAAGAGTGAAAGAAAGTAGGCTATTTTGTACAACAAAAGAAGCATTCAAACTTATATTCGATGTGTTTTTAGTTTTACCAAATAAAGAATAATTTGTATCTCCTTCGTTTAAGTGATACATCTATTTTGAAAACCATTGGAAGTAATTATGTTGATTATCACCTAGCTGCAGTATCTCTCTTGAAAGATAAAATGCCTTTATGATTTCGCCTGCTGGTAAACTAATATGGGGTCTATAAACTATATAAAATGTTACATGTGATTCTTTGTTTTGAAAAGAATCAGTATTTAAAGTTCAGTTTGTTCACGTTTTTCATTTTCCTATATTTGTTAAAAGTCATTTTTCATTTATTCAGATGCTTTTACCACGATTTTATTTACTTTGTCTGTGTTTTCTGTCCGGTTCAATTTCTGTAATGGAATGTTAATCAATCCTCACTGACCAATCAAGTTGAAGATTTCTAAAGTTCTGTGTGCTTGATGACAATGCAAGAATGAATTGAAGCATCGAAAAAAGTGCTAGTGTTCAAATCCAAGAGACGAATTCCCATTTTGATTTCTTGAAACGCCTGCTACTACCGCAACCAGCCTGACTTCTCTGTTTCCAGGAGTTGCCTACCACTGAAGGAAAATTTTAAAATAAAACTTCAGATACAAAAGTTTACAGTAGGGGTGACCCAGTTTTCGGTATATCGAATATATATCGATATTTTAAAAATATGGAAATTCGATATTAAAACTTGCTGATTTTCGATATTTCGGTTCGATATTTAAATTGGATATTTTGCTACGATATTTACTTTGATATTTTAGTTCGACATTTATATGAAGTGATGAAAGGAAAAGTGGTGTAAATCAATTTGAGAAACAAAAGGTTTTAGTAAAAAATACTCTAATAAAATCTACAGTGAACACCAAGTAAGTGCTGCTATCTATTCGGTTGGCAAGGGAGTTACGACTTGCACCACTTTTGCATAAAATAGATTTGAATATTGAGAATACAGATGTGATTTTAACTCAATATTAGAAAACTGACTTACACCACTTTTCCTTTCACTGCCTCATACATCGAGGGTGAAACATTAATACCTCGTATCTACAATTTTTGTCACCTAAAGTTGTTATCTAATTATTGAAATGTAAAAAAAATAAAAAATAATTTTTTAAAACAACACACCTTTCTAAGCAAAGAAAAATGGACTAAAAAGTAAAAATAATAAGTTTATGAATCGGAAAATAAAAGCGTGGGTGCTCTTGCTTACATTATCAAAAAATCATAATATCTAAGAGCACCCCTGCTTTAATTTTCCAATTCACAAATTTATTATTATTTTACTTTTTAGTCCATTTTTCTTTGCTTAAAAAACCGTGTTTTAAAAAAAATCTTCTTTTAATTATTTTTAATCCTTTTTAATTAATTTTATTTATTATTCTTTTCGGGTTATTTCGGTGTTCATATTTTTTCTCTAGCTAATATTTTGTAGACCAAATCCTAAAATGTTCTGCAACCAGCCAAACACAGCTAGTATTTATTTTAGGATAAAGAAGTCTGTAATACCAAAATATTAAAATATGTTTTTAAAAATATACATACATAGAAATACGAGGGGGGATCAACTGAAACCCGTTCAGTGGTCATAATTCATGAAATAAATTTTATTTCGAGCGGAAACTTGTACACTATCTAGAGGCGTCTATGGTTGACGTGCAGTAAAAATATTGTTCAGAAGAAGTCACCATGAGCGTTGAGACACTTGTCCCACTGTGTCACTAACTTACAAATGCCGTCCATGTAAAATTTGGACTGCTGACTATCAAACCAATCACGCACACCGTCCTGAACCTCAGCGTCAGGCTGAAATCTCTGACCTTTCAATGCCTTCTTTAGAGGCCCAAAGATGTGAAAGTCACAAGGTGAAAGGTCGGGGCTGTAGGGCGGGTTGCAATATTTCCCACTTGAATTGTTGAAACAAATCCTGCACTTGGTTTGCAACGTGTGGACGCGCGTTGTCATGCAACACAATGACTCCAGCGGTCAATAAACCAGGCCTTTTGTTTTTGATGGCTCTCCGTAACTGTGTCAAAGTCTAACAGTAGCGTGCGGCGTTGATGGACTGTCCTGGTTCCTTGAAGTCGGGCAATAATGGTCCATGGCAATCAAAGAACACAGACACCATAACTTTCCCCGCAGACGGTTGCGTCTTGAACTTTTTGAGACGTGGAGATGAGGGGTGTTTCCACTGCATACTGGAAGCCTTTGATTTCAGTTCAAAATGATGGCGCCAAGTTTCATCCTCAGCAACAATGTGCAGCAAGAAGTCGTTACCTTCCAAATGGTAACGGGATAAATGTTCAATGGCGCAACCCATACGCTCCAACTTTTGGTTCTCCGTCAACACCCTGGGGATCCACTGCGCGCACACTTTATGATACCCCAGATCTTTGTGTGCAGTACCATAACTATGTTTAACCTGTTCGTTATGGATTGAATATTAATGCGTCTATCCGCAGCTATAGCCGCATTCACCTTTTCTGTGGCAGCAACATGGGCTTGACCAGGACGGGGATAATCAGTGGTTTGTCCACGCCCCTTCCGAAACATTCTGGCCCAGTCCACCACTGTTGTTTTGGAGACGCATGCATCACCATACACGTCTTTCATACGCCGGAACACTTCAGCTGGTTGACAACCTTCGGCACTCAGAAACTGGATGACGGCACGCTGGTCCTGTTTGGACGGACTGGGGATCTTAAACGCCATCTTTCACTCGTTATACCTGCTAAACTGAAACACGTATCAACAACATTCCTACACCCAACACACAGGCACATTAGCCATTACACACTATTAAACAAACAATATCCTCCTAAACACTATACCAATAATACATGGAACGAACGGGTTTGAGTTGATTGCCCCTTATATATGAAAGTAAAAATGGAATGTTGTATTGTCACCCGACTTACGTCGCTGTGCAAAATTTCATCATTGTATGACGTCGGGAAATGAGTTAAATTAACGCTGCAAGATTTGTACCAGAGATGAAACATGATTACAAAATAAGTTAATAAAAAGCGTGTAAAAATGGCGGGTTTTCTAGTTGAATCCTAGTAACAAGTGAAACAAGCGGTAAATGGACTGTTTACCTGTGACGAGGTTTCAACTGGAAAGTAAGCCAATTTTATTTCGGTTTGATAATTAAATTGGATAGAGTCTATTTCTATACATCATCAAACATCTATATTCCGATAAATTTTAAATATCGAACATCACTAGTTCATAGTCTCAAATAATTTGTTAGATCAAGAACATATTGCACTAGGAAGAGCTTATAAAAAAGCTTATAAAAAAGCTTGAAATTCACGCTTTTATAAAAAAAATACACTAAAAAGTGTAAAATAAGCTCATGGCATATACTTATCATTACCATTATCTAATATCAATATTTACATGAACGTCATTTGCTATAAGCGCCCCCGCTTTTATTTTTAATCATTTAATTCCTAAAACTTATAAAAAGCTGAATAGTTAATAATTTCTTCTCACTTGTTTCTGATAAAAGCGTGGGTTTTAAAAGTTCTCTCATATTAAACTTTTGTGTTTGTAAGGAAATAAAAAAAAATGTTTGTAAAACTTTTGCCGTTATAATGAAATAAGAAGTGTAGTCGGACGACAATTTGACACTGCTTGTATAGTTCATGAATTCAGAACTGTGCTATTTCTTACAACCATCAAACTACTTATGTAGGCTCATAGAGAGTCCGTAGCTAAGTTGCTAAAGTGTGCTTAACATTCAGAAGGTTGAGGGAACGATCCCAGCAGCAGTCGCGTATCTTAACTGGGGGTGCCCACCGTTTTTCCTCAGTTACACCAGCTAAATGACCTCGAAACTAGGTCCTGGATTACTACCTTCCACATTTTCTTCACTACCTTATCGCGAACTGCGCCATAGTTGTCTAAAGGTCATAAATGAAATTCAGATTTGCCGCCAGATTTCTTGAATTTTAAATTTCGTATATATTTTTATACATGTTTTTTCCCGTGTTTAATGTCAAAGTATTCCTAAACTCCGATTGATTTTGCCCTCATTTCAAAAATATTCTTTCAGTGCACATTCTACTTTTACGGTGCCCGAGCATATGTAACGAGCAAAATCGAGGTGAGGTAAGAAATAAAACGTCACTTAGTATCGGAACAAAAACTAGCGACCATTATCCCGTATATACGTTTGTAACCTTAAAAATTGAAAGTACACAAACAACTGAGATTAATTCGATCACTTACGATTATTCAAAAATTTCGAAGGAACTTAACGATACAAATTGGGTTGAAACTGGAATATTTAACAGAGCATATCCTTCACAAGCTATCGAAACTCTCCAAACGACCATCCGAAAGTACGTTGAGGAAGCTACGAAGCAAAAGAAATTGCACTGTAAATACGATACAAAAATCCAACAGTGGATTACCACCTCTATTCTAAAATCAATTAAGAAAAAAGATACACTTTGGAAGAAAATGTTGTAAAAATTCCTTTAATATAAAACTTCAACAAAAATACAAAACGTAATAATACTTAAGAAACTAATAGAAAATGTAAAAAACAATTATTTTATGGAAAACATGTTACGGGCGGGGTCGGACACAAGCATAAAATGGAAAGTAATAAATTCTGCTTCAAATAAAAACAGAAAGAATGAATACACGGAAATAATTGCATGCAGGAAAATTATTAAGAATAGAAAGCTAGTAGCTAATGAATTTAATACCTATTTTAGAAAGAAATTATATATTTAATACCTTATATTGGTAAGAAACTTGCTGCCAACACTACCGGTTACATTTTGACGGACGATATGTTAACTAAAAGTCTAAAACCAATACAGTCAACAATATTTCTTAGTCCTGTCTCTGAAACCGAAATAGTGAACACTATTAACTCCTTGAAAAACAATTCAAGTGTGGGATACGACGGTATATGTACAAAAATTATAAAAAGTGCGGTTGTAGTCTTGGCACCAGTTTTGAAACATGTAGTTAATCTGTCATTCACTACAGGTATCTTCCCAGATAATTTAAAAATTGCTAAAATAATTCCTATATATAAAAGTAGTAACAGAACGGACAAAGCAAATTACCGGCCAATATCGATTCTTAATGTGCTGAGTAAAATTTTTGAAAAAGTGTTTCTAACTGAACTAATATCATTTCTTGAAAAACATAATATTATTACTCATGAACAATATGGATTTCAAAAAAATAAATCCACACAACTAGCTGTAAATATTCTAGCAAATTGCATTGCTAAAACGCTTGACGAAAGTAACTACATGATTGGAGTCTTCATTGACTTGAAGAAGGCATTTGATAGAGTAAACCATAACATACTTCTACAGAAACTGCACTGTTATGGTATACGAGGCATAACATACAAATTGCTAAAGAGTTATCTTCAAAACCGCAAGGAATATACGTAGGTTATTAACACAGAATCATGCCTTATCATCGGTAAATTGCGGAATTCCGCAAGGTTCTATTTTAGGACCGTTATTATTTCTTCTATATATAAATGATCTACCATCATGTCTAAAAGGCAGTAAGCCTTTATTATTGGCAGATGACACAGTGATTTTTAATAAAGGTTCTACATTAAAAATTGTACAAAATGCCATCAACAAAGATTTGGAAAATCTCTCTAACTGGTTTAGATCTAATAAACTTACACTCAATATCGATAAAACTGAATACATCTTCTTCAGAAATAGACAAAAAAAAGAGGAAAATACAGTGGAATATCCCATCAGAATCGGTGGAGGCAAGCTATGTGTAGCGAACAACATAAAATATCTTGGTGTGTGCACGGAAAAATATGAATTCTAACCTAGTCAAAATTTTGCTAGGTTAATGACGAAAAGGGTTGTAGGTAACCCACTAGTTGTTTATCACAACACTTTTCAGAGATGAAAGTACCGAATACTGTAGGTAAATGGTAACCAACTGAAAAAGGTTAACGGAAATTTGGTTAAAAACAACCAACACGTGGGTAGTAATTTACCTACAAGATGGGTAAAGGAAGAAATAAACAACCAACACGGTTAACTTAAATAATGTGACTAACCCACTACTCGGTTATGTGAACCGTTCAATGTGTAGGTACATTTAACCGTGTAAGAGTTAGTTATTATTTAACCCAGATGACGGTTAGTTGAACCGAGTTCAAAATTCTCGTGTCGTTTGTCGTCTGTTGAAAATGGCGGACTGGTGAAGTGTTCAGATAAAGGGTTCAGAAAATACTATAGAAAGAAGAGAGAAGAGATCGAGCAATTTAAAGAGTCCAACCTTTGTATTATTTGTTGTTTTGTGGGTTGTGGACACTACAGTGTTGAGTTTAGTGAAGGAGTGATGGCGGACGAAGAATGAACTTCACTTTTGATTTCCTGTACTAGAGGAATGGTTTGATGAATTTTTTTCATGGGATAAACACTGTTCAGAAATATGTAAAAAGATATCTATTCATGTTGGAATATTGCATAAACTTGCTAAGATGTTTCCGAAAAATATAAAAAAACTATATTACTATGCCTTCATACACCCATACCTATCATACTGTATTGAATCCTGGTATGCGAATCTCAGCGTTTATAATAAAAAGCGCCTTTTAACCTTGCGAAAGAAAGCCGTTAGACTAATAAGAAACGCAGAATAATTCAATGCCCTTATTTAAGGCCCTAGTATTGTTAAAGATACAAGACCTATATAAATACAAAATAGCCAGTCTAATGCACAACTTAGTGTCGAAAACCATATATATTCTATCAGTGGACATCTCACCAACCTTGCATGAGATATCGACAAGGGCAAAAGCGGATAAAAAGACCACGTCTTCCTAGACCACGTCTTAACTACGGGCTTCATAGTATCAGCTACAGAGCTGCATTTATTTGGAATGCTTTCCCTAAAGATATTAGAAATAAAACACATAAACAGTTCCAACATGCCCTAAAGAATATCCTGCTGAAAAATATCTATGAAATAGGCCTCGAGAGGCAACTTCGAACTTACGATGTTTTTTTTTTTTTACTATTTTTTTATTAACCACAGATTACTCTTCTTTTGTTTGTTATTGCTTCGCTTGCTCATTGGTCCGCTCATTTCTAGCTTTGTGTAAAATCTATTGTCATCACTTGTTTGACCTAATTTTCGTTATTCATGAATTATCTATTTAAATTTCACTTAAAAAGTAATAGAAAAAGTGTGTGATTTTATGTAAGTAGTTATGGCAACGATACTAAGATTGTAAAGTAATGTCCTGATACCTCGAGAGATCATCCTAAATAATTTGAACTTAACATTTTAGCCATTTGCTTTGCTTGCATATTTGCACGCTCAGCCTTCTCTTTGTGTAAATACTATTGCCATCATTATTCTTATCTTATTTTTTCGTATTTCTTTTTTTAATCTCTTCATATATTTTCTATTTTTCGTTGACCATGAATTATGTGTTTGATTTCCATGTAAATAGTAGTAGTAGAAGAATGTGATTGTATGTAAATTGTTATGTCCTCGTGTAATTTAAGTGTATTTTACGCTTTACTAACATGTAGTTGTTATTTTAGACATTTTTACCACGAAACTACGAAGTGCCTCTTGTTTGTGGTAGTACGGAAAGGAGAATCCAATTACGGCAGTAGCTAGGATTCTCCTGGAATCTGAAATTTGTTATTCAATTGTGATATAATATGGAGATTAATAAATTGAATTGAATTGGACAACTCATGTTTCTATTCAGTCCAGAAACTCCTCGTGATTAATATCTAGAAAGTTGAAATTCAAAGTATGCAGAATGGTTATTCAGCCGGTAATACTTGACGGTTGCAAAAGTTGAAGTACGACCCTAGCAGATGAACATAAATTACGTGTGTTTGAAAATAAGGTTTTGAGAAAGATATACGGGCCGAAACGGGATGAACTGATCTGAGAATGGAGGAGGCTACATAATGAAGAACTCCACGAACTGTACCACTCACCCGATGCTGTAAGAATAATGTAATCGCGAAGACTAAGGTGGGCAGGCCATGTAGTTCGGATAAGGAAGAAACGAAGATCATATTTCATTGTGGTTGGAAATCCAGAGGAAAAGAGACCATTTAGAAGATCGAAACTTCGTTGGAAGGACAATACTAAAAGGGACTTCGAAAAATAGGTGTTCGTGATGAAACTGGCTTGATGTTGCCCAGAATAGAATCCTATAGCGAACGCTTTTTACTGTAGCGAAGAACGTGCGAGTTCCGTAAGCCATAGAGTGAACGAGTAAGTAAGTATAGTAAATTAAGAAAATACGGTGTATATTCTCAATGTTTATCATTAGTAAAAAAACTATCTGAATGAGGAACAAAAATATTTATGAAGTACAGTCTTGCTATTAAGGACTCGTACTGTCGATTAGCATAGTTTCCATTGCCTATTTTTGTGAGATTTTTTGTTTGTTCACAGGTTACACGGTCTCGGATTAGTATCTTTACTAGGGGGTAGGAAGGTAGATACGTTTAGACTTACAGCAGTAACTGCTTACCTAGTCTCTATCGGCATGGCCGACCACTTAGATCGATCCAAGTTACTTTCGAATACGGAGCCAAACTGAGCTACGGCCGCTCAGCAGAAATTTTATTCAATTCTATAATAACGTAATTAGATATGTACATCAATAATTTTCAAAAGTTAATGTGTTAAACAGTTCTGTAGTTCTGTGCAGCAGGGTTTACTTGAAATAATACTCAGAACCACTTGAGAACTTATTTCGCTCGAACTTGTGATTGCTTGAGACATGAGTGAACTTCTCTAGACAGTACACAAAGTAAAATCAAAACACTATGTTTATTTCTTGTATCAGAACGTATTTTATTAATTCGCGTTACCTGAGATCCATAATACATAAGGTAAGATTTACGTAAGAACTATATGTAGGATATGTTGTGAATTTTGTCATCTTTGCCAACATGCAAGAAAAGTTTTGAAAACTATTATTAATCCTTGGTATCATATTACTGCATCATGATGTTAACCTTACTTGGAATTACGCATGCAGGAAATATTAAAATGTTGGACTAAAGCAGATATTCCAAACTCCTCTGCAGAAAGCTGAAACCTTGTAAAATCCTTTCTCCCATAAAAAGCTTCGTGAAACCATGGATAAGCTTCTTGCTGCGGTTCAGGCTGAGATTACTGTCTTCCTGTGTTCCCATAATGGTGCAAGAAACTCGAGGGAGCAAAAAATCATAGAAGCAAAGCATCTTTCGTCGATCGTCGCCCACCCTTTGCTTTCCCAACAGCCAGCCGCTGGAGCACTCTCCGCAGTTGTTTTTACTCTCTTTCTCTTCTTCCCAAATGTTCCTGCTGACAGCTTCCGAGTTACTTTACTCTTTTTTCTCTTCTCTCTCTCTATCTTTAAACTCTCGCTTCCCCTTCCCATATTTCTCTTTCTGGAAAGAAAATGATAATCGCTCAATAAAAATGGCTTCCTCCCTCGTGAGTCATTGCTCCTGATTGTTTTATAACTAGGTTTTATTGCTGGCGCCTTTTGGCTGAATTATGTTCAGTGTTGCCAGGCATAGTTGTCCTCAATCTTAATTAAGTTTTCTATTTTTAATTTTTTTAAATGTTCTTATTCTATAACCACGGGAATCCGACGAACCAATTGGTCAGAAGTTATTTCTTATCAGGGCTCTTTCCCTATTTTCATTCCTGAAATACACCAAGAGTAGTTGAAAGTCGATTCTATTGCATATTGTTTAATATCCTTTGATTTCTTTCCTTTTCTCTTTTCTATGTTTAATTGTAACTATGTGCATTCAATTTTTGTACATCTATCGGTACGTCATGTGTATTTATACTTCATGCGCGGTGCGTTTCCACCAGAAATTAGTACAAGACATATTTTCTTTCTTACATTCGAGCTTCTTCGTGTGTTTCAAAAATCAAAAATTAACTTTCGGCTTTTTGTGCGTTAATATTTTACTAGAAAGAACTCTTATTGTATATAGATGTAAATATCTAATTAGTCTTGCACTAAAACCTTGTGCTAAGTTAGCACAATGAATATAGAATTAAGTAGAAAAATAATGCGTAACGCAGATAGCACCATAGACCTCATAATAGATAGACTTAGCACGCTTCCCCATTTCTGTCTGCCCTAAAACTAATGGGTTTTTGTAAAGGAGCATTTGATTTTGAATTCATCCGCTAGGTAGCTCTGGCATAGACGTCACAATAGAATATGACGTTTATGTCAGAGTTACCTAGGGAATGAATTCAAAATCACGTACTCCTGTACAAAAATCCATTAGTTTTAGCGCAGATAGAAATGGGGAAGCATGCTAACTCTATCTATTATGAGGTCTATGATAGCACTCCTATCAAAAAAATAAGCTTCGATTTATTCTAACTTCCTGGGACCCACATTTGACCCCCAAAAGCCCCTGCTACCAACCATTTGGGACTAAAACAAAAAGACAGACAAAATGACAGACAAACATTTCTATCATTTGTGAAAATTCTGTGATTCGGCTTTTAAGAAAACGTCGTAACTTTTGAACCCCGTTACCGATTTTGACGTGTGTACACCATTTGAAAGGTATTGAAGTATAGATTAAGATTCCATAAGTTTTGGCCGCCTATATGGTCTGTGGTAAGTACTGTTATCAGAAATGTGAAATTTGAATCTTTTTCGCAAAGCCGCAGAGAGGTCCTACCAATCCAATTTTTTTCTGTGTCTAAGTATGGCAAAGCGTTTTCAAATCCAAGTTCAAGCATCAAAATCGGGCTTATAGTTCGCTAGATCCGAAACTAGCTGTATGCATTGGCGTGCCGATAACAGACTCATTTGTCAGCGTCACTCGAAGAACTACCGTTATTCATGATAAGATCTGATAAGGGTGACATACTACAGAAACGTCTTATTACAAATTTTGAATCCTATTGGTTTATTTTCAGTACTTATTTTATGTGCATTTTCTGCAAGTTTCTTGAATTACTTACTTTATTACTTGTATTTTTTTGTTTATTTCATGTATCATATTGTATTGGGCCTACAGTTCATTTTATCTTAGTTTTGTCGCTTGCCTCCTGTATCCATTTGTATTATTCAATTAACTTGTAATCGACTTGACAAACTGAAGTTATCATGAAGACAAACTCTTTGTTGCAAAACTCTTAATAATTCTCACTCAGTTGTCGCGTCTAGCCTAACACTGAATGAGTGCACATTCTTCCATTTAAAAGCTTGGTATAAAGAAAAAACATTCTTGAAAGAAGAGAGTGTTCAAGAGCACGGATAAGTTTTCATCCCATTGGTGAGTGTATCGTTATACCACCTTAATTCAAGGTGAAATTCCCGGGTTCGACCCATGTTGGAGGCACTGAGCCAGAAGGGCAGTTTGCAATCCACATAAACCTTGAGGTTTGCATCATAGATAAACTTGCAATTTCATTTTCTTCAAAGTCAATATTTTTATAAAGAAAACACTGGAATTACAAGAAGAATACTGTTGTTGTTTCGCGTATTTGCACTTCGAAGAGAAACAAATACATTTTATTGCAATTTAGTGAAGAGCAAAAATATGCTAATTAAATGGTTAGTAATTACGTTTTAATTATGCTAATAATGTTTCACATTACTATGATAAAATACTTGCGTTTCTCTTTAAATACGCGGAAATAGTAATACAATTCCTCCTATGAATTCACTTTTTTTTCCCCTTTGAAGTAAATCAAAATAAATAACTGAATTAATCCTCAAAGGTGTTGTAAACTCTGAAGCCATAGCGAGTGAATGTATTGTCGATTTCAAGGTTGTGAAAGTCAACAAAGAGAAATGAGTGACACGTGTAATAGATATAATCAACTTCTTGAATAGAAATGATGAACTAAAAATTTTCAGTTATTTTACTAATTTTCCTCTGGTCATTCAACAAATTAACAGAAGTTGAAGAGACGAATACATAAAATAACTGGGAATACAGTTAAATGACACACGAATCAACCTATGCGATCTATCTATATTGATAGATAGATAGATAATATACTCCAAAGGTTTTAAAGAAATTTCTGGTTAAGTTTAATTTTATCAACATTGCCCGCCAGTTTCTTAGATATATTAATTTGACATTGACCCACCTACAAATATTTTGTCAGAGATACCAATTAATCAGAAATTGTTTTTCAAATTGACTCTGCTTTATTAATTGTTTCACGGAAAAATCTTAAGCTGAATTCACGTCCTGATGTGCAATCCGAAACTCGTACACTAATGAACTTAGACGTGATATGCACTCCAATATATTGACGCGTGGTCGAGCGGAGGCGTTTTTCTTTCTTCCTTTTCTGGAAGAGAGCGTCAAAACAAAATAGATATTCCAAGAAATTTGACTGTTTTCTTGGAATAAGAGAATTTTAGAAGTCGTTTGAGAGTTATTGAAGAGGTACGTGGGAACTTGTGACGGTCGAAAGCTTGATAGCTACCCAATCAATTAGTTCTGGTCTGAAATCAGAAGTTCCTTTTCTTAGATTGAAGAACATTCTTTATTTGCTTATAGAGATATTATAAATTTTGAGTTTGTGAGCTGAAAGCAAGACGTTTAGGCTTTAGAAACAGTTTCTATGTTTGAATAAAAGAATGTAGCAGTTCAAGGTGTTATAGGTCAGGAGTTTTGCCTTATGAGTGTATGTTTTTAGAGAAATGTAAAGTTTGGAATTTAGGAAAGGCAAAGTTTCGGCCAGAAGTCACCATGGCTTCCATGACGGCGACTTGGAACTGCAGGCAAGCTTCGATGGTGGTGATGGTGGTGGAGCTGCACCTCTACAGCTCTTGGTGGTCAGTGAGTTCGAAGCGCGGTAACCGACTTTCAGTAAACTTCGGAAAGACCAGACACAGGTACCAGGAATAACGAGGTATTTAGGTCGTTGAGGATTTTAGCTTTCTGTAGGTAGGATTAGCTTGGTTTTAGGAAAGCGACGCTAGCGCGACGCAGAAGGAATCGCTTAAGGTTACATGATTGTGTCTGGTGTTGGACTGGTCTCTGAATTTCCTAGTCTCAGAGTCCATCTTTTGTACTCCAACTTTCCCGTAGTTCTCGAGATTCTCGGAGATGAACGAGATATCTCTAGGGCGGAGTTGAACTGTCTCTGTTTCTTCAATTATCCAATAATTTGGTAATTGGGTGGATACGCTTCTAATCGTGAAGATTGGATACGTAGTGACGTCATAGAGACAGTCCTCAGTCAGCTGGATGTAAGTCTCAACTCGTTCTACTTTGCCGAAGGGCTCGTTGTAGCGAAGTCTAGTAGTGACTTGCGCATGCGTACTTACTTCTGGTTCGTTACTTCCGTAGACGCAAGGAGAGGTAATTCTAGAAAACTCACACTCCGGTAACTTCCACTTGTGGTCATTGGATGGTCCTCCATCTGTAGTGGGAGATTATGGTTCTCTTCTAAAAGTATTCCTTCATTGGCCTGGTTTTGCCTTAGGCATAATGGAGTAGGAATCATCTCGTGGGAAATATAGGTTTTGGAATTTGGGATTATGTGTCTTGAATTTCAAATGTGTTTAACGAGCCTGTATCTTACTGTCAACTTGTACATCTTTGGAACATTACAATACGGGAAACATAAATTTGATTCACATCTTAGCATTGTAGGAGGTTACATTGGTTACACACAGAACAAGAAGTTTACAGATAAAAGAATCTTGGTAACACAATACAATTTCTGTATAGTTGACACTTGTAACATATGAACGTTGTATACCTATGGCTATATCATGCTCAAAGAATCTCTGTGTTGGATACAACATAGGGAAATACAAATCACACAAAAATATAAATTTGACATTTCCTCCAGTGAGACATATCCTTTCTTATTTCAAGGATTATTTTAACAATAGATACACAGAATGAAAAAAGAAACAAAAAAAAACATAAACGTTGCATTTATGAAAGAAGTATAAAAAATATCATTTCCGAGAAAGCTCAAATATATGTTCGTGGGAAAGGGTTGATTTGAATCGAAAGGAAGAGTTTATACCGAAAGCAAAAGTGACTAAACTGTCCTTGACTATATGAATTGAAATGGTTAAATTAAGTCCAGAACAAAATTATGACTTCGATGCTGTTTTGAAGAAGCACAACAAAAAATATAAAAGAAGAGGGGTTTCTTTCTTAGATACGTGGATAGGAACAGAACGAATGAATTACAGTCCTCCTGGGGTGTTTCCAGAATCTACCTGAGGTTGGGGAGAAAAAAGAAAGAAAAAGAGAACTTTCGTTTTCTTTCTGGAGTTGACATTGAAATAAAAAGCAAAAATAACGTTCAATTGTAGTTTGTAAGTGAAGAAGGAGAAAACAATTCAAATTGCAAAGAAAAAATGAGGGTGCAATTTGAGCTTACTACAATATAAAGTTCTATAAATGAATCTTAGCTGTTATCTGGAATAAGAACACCAAACCAAAAGCTACTTCAAGCTCTCAATTATAGCAAATAACATAATCGCGAACTCTGAAAGCTGCGGTGTCTGAGAAATCAATTTAAAAATGACTAATATTCACACTTCAGAAGACATGGATAATCGGTTACGGGACGACTATCAACAACCAAAAATATCGCGTTAATTCAACATGTACCGAAGTACAAGATACCTTCCATCTGAAAAGGATTCGTTATAAAGAAATTGCCACTTGTGCCACCGTAGGCGTGTGACTGCTCCTTCTCTGGTTATTCCTGGACTTCATCTCAATTTTATGAGATCCGCTTTCCTCTCTTTATTTACCTCCATTAAGATAACATAATTGGAACTGCCATTCTAAAATTCTTGCATACTCGTCCCCCACCCCTTTTAGAAAATGGGAATTAAAAGACAGACAAGACACAGAATAGTGTTGAAAGGACAAATTGCATGCTTGAACCGCAAATATGCTATTCATTGAAATCTCAAATCACAAAGGCACGGTAAGAGGAGCAACAGAGCAATTTAAAGATAGAAATTTAGTAGCTTTTTGGGAAAAATTTAGAAAGTATGTAAATTAAACGTTTCACCCTCAGATTCCCTCCCCTCCCTCACTCTTCTCTCTCTCTCTCTTCCGCTCGCTCATTCTCGACTCTGTTTCTCCGCTCTGGACATAGAAAAGATCTTCTAAATCTATCCCTGTTGCCATGGTTACAAAGCAAACCACCTAAAATTCCCTTTTGTCTTCCCCTTCCTTCTCTGGCTACATGTCAGTTTCCTTCTCTCTGTGGCGAGCACAAACTACCCGTTAATTACTGTCGGAAGGCCTTGTAATTACTTTAGGTGCCTGCCGCCTTGCTTACGTCATCGTTTCTTTTCAAACAACGCTAATAAGAACGAAGTCGTGCCAAATGAAAGGAATTTCAGGAAGGAAAAAGCTGTGTGTAAAATTGAATGTTCCTTGGAATACCGTTCTGGATGTTCTAGATTTAAAACTTTCCAGGAAACATTCCATTTTTCCACTTAGAAAGACATTTGGATAGGCAAATGCAAAGTGGTGTAAGTCATTTCTAGTAACCAAACGTATTATTAGATTGCTTGCAATACATTTCTCAAATTGTTTCCAATACTTTTAGATGTCACAAGCATGTTTGAATGTGTACTTTCTATTTATCTACTTAATTAAGAATTGATGGAAAGCTGACTTACAGCACTTTGACTTTAACTCATTCATTGTTCTTCCCATGAAAGAGTTCCCATCTGATTAAACAATTTGAAATAATAAAAGTGTTCAACAAAACAAACTTGTAGAATGCCCTCATTTTCTTTTCGTGACTCTGCGAATCCGCCAGAATTTTCCATTGAAGGGTTTAATGCCATAACAGTGAGGTGTAAGCACAGACAATTTCCTTTATAAAGACTTCTAAATGTAGAGTTTTATAAACGGTAGTGCACAAAAATCTTAGCGTCACGTAAGCAACTTAACGTAACGTAATTAATTTTTATCCAACTCAACAATAACTTACGGCAGACCAATAAGATCCAAGACAAACACGAATGCCATCTCGAGTGCTTTTCAGAGGGTTATGATCACAGCTGATTATTCATCTGCATAACTTCAAACTGCTTAAAAATAATGACAAAATTGTTTTGAATTCTTTCATATTTAATTGTTCTTTGATTCACCATACATAAGTAAAAGGGAGCCAAATTTCAAGGTCAGTAATAAACAGTAAACAAAAAGACTAAGGCGAATACGATGCATAAAAAAGGACCTACTGTTGCTTATACCTTACAACAATTTATTTCAAACAAACTATTATTTATTCTCATCTATATATTGCGTTTTCCTTTACTTTCCATGTTTTCATGGTGCACTTAAATTTCCCTACACTTCCCCAACAGTCCCCTAATTTATAAGGGACAGCTCCAAAAGAAATTGAACTACACCCTTCCAAATTTTAACGAACAACTTTCAGAAGAAATATGATCTACAGCTTCCCAAATTGATCTAATCTATACATCTTAACATCAGTGAAAAAAATACAAAATTTGATTCGATGGTACCTATCATTGCCCGAACTGTCTGGTAAATTTCCGTGTTTAAAACTTTGTTCTAAAAGAAAAACTGCATCCGTCTGCATGCAACATAACCCTTGATATTTGTATGTTTTAGCAACACTAGGACTTGCCAACACTGTTTTATCATGAAATGTTATGCTGTGTTATGAATCTCGTTCATTTTGAACTTGCGGTTGCGGTTGTGCGAAGGTGCCTAGAGGTAGAAGTCTTGTGTGTCTGGAAGTTTTAGCCATTTTGTATATCTGCTTCTACGTATTACCACAAAGTAAATAGGTATACAGCGATAGGATAAAGGCAGTTTATGTGCAATGCGTTCTGAAGGCGAATTAAACACATGTTCAAACAGTTAGGTACTCACTCCACCGTGCAGAGGCACTACTGCACCCATTAAGAAACTCAGGGCGCAGTGGTGGCCTCTGGACAGCTGCAGTTTCTTTCTTGCGGCTGAAGATATGAGAAAGGTAACGACCAGAGATTAAATTCAAACACCAAACGGGTATTTGACTAGTGGAACTGAGAAAATCTGTGGGAAAATCTGTATAACCATATGCTTCCACAGCGATCATTCAAAATTTTGCGATTGTAACCACGGACTAGTGAGGAAATAACAATAATATTATTCTATTAGAAACGTAAACGTAGTAATAAATAGATGTAATTTCTTCTTTTTTGTTTTCTTTCTCTCCTTTTTTCCTTTCGTTATTTTCTCTTTCCGAGTTTGCGTCTCTTCCTCCTCTTCTATCTTTTTCTCCCTCGTATGTGCGTCTATGTAGGTTTTCTATCTCTAACGATTTTAATTAAATATATCTGAGTGTTTTACTTTAAATTATTATAACTTTATATTGTAGTAGATTTTGCTGTGACTCAGGCGGTAGCGCGCGTGACTATGAATACATGACAGTTTTAAGATTATGAGTTTTCTCATTGGTTTTTGACGCTATTTGAACTTAAAATCTTGCTGAATAGACTGTTCAAAGTGGAGTAAACGACCCATTAATTATCACTTTCTTTGCTTTTATAATCACTTTACATTAATCGGCTGAAAATGGAGGTCCAACTGGACCTTCTAGTTTGGTTAAGGTGAACTCTGAACTACTATGTTCATTGATCCCCCGGGGTGGACGCAGTGGTGCACTTCTACAGAAAAACGTGGTCTGGCGGTTCTGTGTCCTGTTCTGTGAAAAGTTCTCTCTTGATATAAAAGAAAAGTGTATATAACTTTTAAAAAGTGCCCTGGCTGAAACACACCACTGGGTGGACGGATATTACCCCGAGGCCGTCCGGTCACGAAGAATGTACGCCAGCGTAGGATGTTACGAAATTTTAATCTAACGTTCAGTCGATCAGTTTTAGATGGAGGTTTAAAAGTGAACTTACGAGTTTCGAAACCACTAGTCCGCACAATATACTATAAGAGTTGCTGCTATCTCACTGTTCGATTTCCAGAAACATATGAACTTTTATTTTAGCCCCCTTACTTCCTTAGTTACTTTTTCCTTCGTGAAAATTCTACTTTTTCTCTGTCTGTTTCTCTCTCTCTCTCTCTCTCTCTTTTTTCTATATATAATTTTGTTTCTCCACCTCTTTATCTTACTGACATTGACACTCTCAACTTCTGTATATGTTTAAATTTACCCTGTATCATCTTTTAATATGCTGATTCATCCGATTTTCTGCCATTCAAACTATGAGAATTCATGCATACTTTTTAAGATGTAATTTGGGTTACCTAACTGCATGGCGTTCAGAGTCGCATTTTTTAAAAAGGCGAAGTGTACATGTAACTTCTGCAATACCGGTATAATTCCTCCAAATATTTTATTAGAAAATTTAGATTGTTAACAATATATGTTGCCGCACATGCAATAAATTGCTAAGAGTGGAAAATATATCTATAGTTGCCACGGGATAAGAACCGGTGTGGCTCCGCCTAGAAGAGATGGAGCGGGGCTTGAGCGGAGGCAACAGCGGGGATGCTTTCTATTGTGTTACGCTGCCAGCAGCCAATGGTAGGGACGTCTAGTATTACTTGTCCGTGATTGACACTTGTCGATCCGACTGTTACTTGTTTCTTACTCCGTGGCGACTGTAGTATTGCCCACGAGACGAGATTTCGGCTGTCTCTCCTCGAAAATGCCTCACCCAGAAAGTATCTCGTCTCGAAATGATGTATGTAGTATATTACTGGAGTTCTGTATCGTCTCGTTTTCCATGGGCATTTCTCTGTCTCGTCTCGCGGGCAACACTAAATATATCTCTAAGCTAAAAAAATAGTGAATGTGTCTCTTTTATGCGAAGTGGTATGCCTGCCCTCGAAACACAAAGAATCAATTCTGTTTGATATTTCTAGCTACATTTGGATTCTCAACTGACCTTCAATCTGTGATTTCTGCTGAAATATTATTGCACCTGGAGTAGAGCACCCACCCGAAATCAATAACCGAAGCCATTAGTGACAGCCTAAAGAAATGGATTCATTTTTTAAATGTAGCAAAATTTGAAGGTTTCATATCATTTCTTTTTTTTTGGGGGGGGGGGGTATGATAGAAAATTCAATATCGTTCTGCAGCCGAAAACTGTGAGAACCCTTCCGTAAAAACATGGCCCCTAACCCCTCTGACTACGAGCCTGCGCAGTCCAGGTAGTCCATACAACAAGTACACGACACGAAGACTCAATTATACTTGCATCATGTTTATTTATTTCTTTTACAATTATGGGATGAATTAACAGCTGCGACCTAAGTCTTTCAAACGTTGTAGTATTGACGTCCCTTGGAGAGCATTCTTCATAGGATATGGGGTGGAAATTTAGTGACCATCGTGTTTTTTGAAAGTTAAGAACATTCGCCTGGTGGGACTAAGGAAATCCCTCTCAAACCTATTAGGATGGCAAGCACGAGCGGGACTCGAATTCGTGCCTCTTCCCAATGGTTATCCAAAATTAGCAATAGTGGTGTGCGTGCTGTATCAAAAGTATCAACTGGAGAAGCTATGGTCTCACGTAAATATATATATACGAGATATGTGGAAAGAAAAGGGGGAGGCCTTCATCCAGCAGTGGATAGAAAACGGCTGATTATGATGATGATGATATACATATATATATATATATATATAACAATGAAATGCATGCTGATCACGCCATTTCATGAAGTTTAGAATACGGGTGTATAATATTTGTACGTAAAAAGAATATATCTACATATAAATCTCAAAAATATAGATCCTATTGAATCATACACGATTACTTGAAATGCAATTAAACCAAATGTTGTGTACATATTATTAATTAAGTAAGAGTTGTGTGAAATTTGTACATAACACGTACTTAAAACACAGCGTTAATTAACAGTAATTAAATATTAAAATATGATTGTCCGCAATATTGTCAGGCTCCTGTAATTAACTATCACTAGAACGACAGTCTGATTTAATTATTATTTCATTTGTCAATTCTAATCATTTATAACAAACAATTTCAGTAAACTGATTTGTGCGACAATAAATTAGAAAAAATGATCATTTGTTAGCTCCCACCTCCAATGAAATTTTCCTGAAACATTAGTGTCATTAAAACAGTCAACCAATAATTGATTTATTCATTATGGGCGGACTCTGTTCTATCACTCTCAGCAATTTGTTTATTTTATATTGAACGGAAGTACTCTCCATGCGAAATTGTTCCAGGTGCAGTAGAGGGAAGAAGTGTTTATCTCTCTGTCTCTGGTCGATAACTAGCCCTCTTTAGATGGGTAACATTTTCAACTTCGAAAAAATGTTTTGCTTTATGCGAGACTAAAGCTTGGGGATGGTCTTACTTAGGAAGGTTACATGTTTTAGTTTTTCCCTTATTAATGTTGAGTAATATTGATGTTCAGGGTATTTCAACATATGTGCAACACTGCAAATAACTAAGCCCGAACCCTCACCCAAGGCAGCCGTCCAGAGCTTCTCCTCCGTCATACCAGGTAAATGCCGGGATGGTACATAACTAGACCCTGGCCAACAACCTTCCAATTTTATCTCCTCCACCCTATCCTAGCCTGAGCCTGAAATGCCTTAAAAATGCCATAAAATAAAATTATATTCAATTCACTACAGGGTTACAAAGAAGTCCTTCTTTCGGATGACATGTTCTCCTTTCTTCATCTTGTCATCCTGTTCTTCCTCCTTTCGTAAATATCTTGAAATATCTCATTTTGTATATATCTCCGTTCAGGCTTTGTTCGTGCTTTTTTCATTTAATTGAATTTGCTCAATTCACAGCAGTTTTGTTTCCTTAATGTTGCAAATCAATTTCCCATGTTATATTTTGACGAATACATGAAATTGACACCTAAATGTATATACAATACAATAGAAATGTAAAATTTTACGTAACTTTACTTGTCCTGTAAAAAGTGAAATTTGAAAGTAAGGAATGTTTCTGTTCCATAGCGTTCTTAGTTTAGGTATCCTCCATTGTAAACAGTGTTCGAAATGGGTTAGAAATGGGGAAAAAGTAAGGGGTACGCTTGCACCTAGTGGCAACAATTGCCTATTGAAAATAAAGGGAATGAGCTCCCATTAATAAAAAGGTATAGGTGTACGCCAAATCCAAAAATGAGAAAGGTAAGGGCACTGCGTTCCCCTAGTGCGCTCCCCCACCCTCACTTCGAGCACTGTCTGTCAAGAAAAAATCCACAATTATCCTCCGTATTTAGCTTAACTGTCCTCCGCTGGAAACAAAATTGTTCTGGTAATCCTGTCAATTAAGGCCCAATTTTTTATTTACTTTTTTTTTTCCGGAAAATATGAGTGAACCCAACACATAAAAACTTATCTCTTTTATATATGCTTTTCTTCAGTTCACAATGGTTCGTGGTGTCCTCAAATCTTGCAAAATTATTTCAACTTCCTTCCCGACGTCATACAATGATGAAATTTTGCACAGCGACGTAAGCCGGGTGACAATATAATATTCCATTGTTACTTTCATATATTTCTATATATTCATATATTTTAAAAGCATATTTAATATTTTTTAATATGGACTTCTTCATCCTAAAATAAATACTAGCCTGCAATCATGTTGTGTTTGACTGGTTGCAAAGCACTTTAGGATTTGGGTCACAAAACATTAGCTTGAGAACAAGTTTCCGAACACCGAAATAACTAAAAAAAAAATTAAAAAGAAAAAACTTTTAAAGGACGTACTTTTCTTAACCAGTTCGTACTAAAAAGTAAAGAAATGATTTTGTTAATGCATGACTAAAAAGAAAAGCATGAAGCGCGCCAATTAAAGAATTTATAAAGTGACTGTAGATATGAGAGCGCCATGCTTTTCTTTTTAATCATGCATAAACAAAATTATTTTTTTTAAAGTAAGTCTTTAAAAAGTCTTTTTTATTATTTTTTTTATCGTAAACAACATGAGTCATTCTCTCCTCCTCCGATGAAGGCATTTTCTGAACTGACCAAATTCGTTGGATGCAATTGACAGGAAACGAGCAGTGGACGAAGCATTGAAAATTTTGAACGAAGACGCACAATATTGTAAGACGTCGCAAATGTTTACTACTGTTTGTTCCCTGATCTGATATCTTGAATCTCACAGAAAGGAATCAGAATCAAAGGAGAAACTCAATTCAACATCCTTTGTGGGTTTTAGTCCGCTCTGTCATCGATCATGTTAGTGGCTACTTGTAGCAGAAACTTTCCTTTTGTTATTCCCTGTCACTGAAACAGACACTAACTATCCAGTTGTGTTATCACACTGTTTTAGATTCCTTTTAAATTTCAAAACGTTCCATTTTCTATGTTCGGTCGAAGTTATTTCCTCACGCGAGAACCCACGGAAATGTTAGTTACTGCTCCACTGGTTATTTGCTTTGTCAGGCAGCAGATCTCAAAATATCTTGCCTCGGTGGGTTTTCGCTAATCTAGAACACACAATGAGTTCGACCTGTCAGTTTCATACAATGGCCCAATCTAATCCTGCTTTTACATACAATAGAGGGGTTCGTTCATTTTCTCCATGCTTCTAGTTATGGTTTTGTGAATTCCTTCCCCATCTCCTCCTCTTTGTATGGTGGTTTGGTTGGGGTGTGTGAAGGAAATGTACTGGGAGCTCCTCTTTATCTTGGCAGGTGTGACGTCTCTCGCCTTTTCTTTATCGTCTGACAATGGGTAACCTCTATCTGTACTGCTCAATAGTCCTCGTTCAAGAGATGTAGGCCAGTGTTGCTAAACTAATATATTCAATACTATCCCACTATTCTTCCACAGTAACGTGGATTGTTGATAACACGTTCAACCGCTATTCAGGAAGGACAAAGAAGAACACAAATTATAGTTTATATTTTACCCAGCCTCCGTAACCTTACGGTTGTGATTTGTGAACCTCGGAACGGTAATTACGTTCCAGTCGTGTTGCTTGGAGCTTTCCAGAATATTCCTCAGTTTCAGCAGGCAAGTGGTATCGACACAAGGGCCTCGGTCCGCTAGCTTTCCTATTTCTTTCTCCTGAAAAATGCTCACCGAAGGATGTCACCCGAAAGGCTTTTGACAGGCTTACGCCTTAGATGCCAGTCAACATCCAGAAAGTTAATTCAATATAAATAATTTATATTTCCACAGACACATAGTCATTAAAAAATGCACAGAAAAATTACTTGCTAGGCTGGCTGTAAAACGAACTCTCTCTGGAAGCTTCTTCTTCTCTAAGATATTAGTAATACGAACCATGATTATTTGTTTGAATTGTTTGTTATTCACGTTGTAACTCTGCTTCAAAGGATGGGATATACAGTTTAAATTAAACGGATTTGAACGGGGACCATGCACATAAACAAAGGGAACATTCTATGGCAATTTGGGCAACTTCTGTGCATCCCTCATGTCTCATCTGAATCAGCTCACATACGCTGGTGTGGGGAATCTGAGCATTTCTTTCTGTGCATCAGCCATCTTCCTTCCAAAGAAAAAATTGTTTTGTAAAGAGGAAATAACACCCAATTGCTTTATACTAGGAAGAACCCTCAAGTAGAAATCTCAAGCACCAGTACATAGTGGAATACTCTGTTTTCACCGCCAGAAATATGTACTATTCATAGGGACTTTCGGAAGTCAACTTCGAATTTTTCCAGAATTTCGGTATTCCTAATTCAGGCTTTCCGAAATGTCCATATTTCTGAATCACGATATTCCCTAATCTCTTTCTCAAATTCCAAATTTTCTGAATTTCAGCTTTCCGAAATTCTGAACACTTTCATGAGGATAAGTTGTAGACAGTATTACGGAATATATCAGTGTACATGCAGCTTCTTTTCGTCAATATTTTTTTACTACTGCTTCTAAACTTGCCGAACTTTAAGAGTTTTGTAGTCTAGAAATTCTAACATTCCAAAATTCACACAATCCATAATTTCCGACTTTCTACGATCCTGACATTCCAGAATCCTACGCTTTAAAATTTCGATGTTTCGGAATTCAGACTTTCGATATTTCGAGATTCGTCCCCAATTCCTGTTTTTCGGAAAATTCGCAATCACTAAAACTGCCATTCCTCTGCTGTGATCTATATCTCAATTTTAGAAGTCTGTGGAATCCCGATAACTTTTAGTTGTAGTACAGCTATCTTACATATTGTTGCTAATAGTTTCATTTTAGAGCCAGAAAACAGCAAACTTCGATTTATTTTCCAGTTCATGAGACCAATTTTTGTGTATATATTAAGATTTGGTTAGCTCTCTGCCCCCTCTTCCGTGGTTACATCACCTACTGGATTGTGTAAATGTAATTATTAGCAATTACATGTAAAACAATTCCGGATGCGTTATCCGGATTTCGAAATGGCATCTCTCTATTAGCTCAAATTCAGGTTGTACTGTAGAACTTGATCACACACACACACACACAAGTAATCTAAGTTTTATTCATTGTGAGGTTACTCTAATATCGTCGATGCAGTTATGATCCATACGCTGTAACATAACTGCAACGAAGTGATGGCTGGAAGCAATGCAAGTAGGGGAAAGTTGGGCAAAACTGACAGGTGTAACTTCACTTGACTATAGTTTGTATAGTAAGCAAATAACCAGAATGCCTTTTGGCTCCAATGAAACTCTCATCCTTCTACTTTTACTGTAGTTAAATATTTCAGTTGTGTTTTCATTTCTCCTGGTAATTGCATTTTCCAAAAAAGTCAGCTTTTCCCCGTTTTGTCCAACCGGTATGATAAAATGGGATATTCATCTAAATCAGTGGTAAATTTCATCACACATCGACAATCATTAACACAAATTTATAATATGTTTATAATGCAGAAGCTATGAGATCAGTGATAATAATATGGGAAGATAAGGTTTTAGCGAATGTGTGAAAGATAGGTAGAGAAAAAGTGCAATTTCTATTTTGATAAGTTATACAAAAATTACAAAATGATTTTGAACATTCGGAAAACAGTGCCTCTTTCTTTCGTTGCATAACATAGATTTGTTTAAAAAAATACCCACTTAGAATCTCGACACAAATAGCACTATTTTGTTCAGCAGTTTGCCTTCCCATTTTATCCAACTGGCTAAGTTTTAAGAGGATCTTCTACTTCTGTCAGCGATAGGAAGTTTACTGTTGGTGCTTATGGACAGAAAATTCTTCCGAATATCTTCATTTTCTAAGGAACTGGAAATCTTTTATAGAAAAGAAAAGTTTTGAAGCATTCTTCAGACGTTTATGAACGGGTTGAAATACTTAGAACGTACATTTGTTTCCTAGTTTTTCAGAAATAAATTAGTAAAAAATAAATAAAATTATTTTGTTTTCTCCAAGTTACAATATGACTAACTGCGCAACCAATTACGCTAGAAAGATCAACCTTTTTTGTTTTATTCCTTGTGAAGAAACGATTCTAATAATTTTAGTTGCAATCATATCTGATACACCAATAAAAAAATAACATTTTTATATAGCTATTATAGTCCACCTCTCAAAGGTTTGATGAGGGTAAGCCACGCCCCACTCTAGCCCTGGCAGTGAAAGGGGTGGGAAGTTGGAGAATCGAATGTCTGAACATACCTCTTGAATGAAACATGTTCTCGACCGGTTTCTGAGAATTCCTGCGAAAAAGGGTTAATTCTGTAGAGTTTGTTCCATGCTAAGAGGGTGGAGGTGGTGAGTGGAGGCAGATTGCTCACCTCCCAGCCTCTGATTCCCCATGGAGGTTATTATTCTAGCATAATTATTTCCACTTTCCTGACCGTGTATTGTCTTCACTCATTCTATACCTCTTCTGTATTTTTTGCACTACCCATTAGTCCTAATAATACGTTAATTATGCACTTCATCAATTCACACAGGGCGACCTAAGACCCAACGCTAGATAATTTTGTTCTCTGTACTTGCGCGCTGAATGAATTAAAATAGAAGAGTTAATTTTCTATTATCATTTCTACACAAACTAATACATAGTAAAATTCACTCAGAAAAATTATTACCCGAAATAAGGTTTCAGGTCCCGCAAATGATTGATGATTTTTTCGGAATTCGAAGACATAATTTAGAATGTTTGTCTATCTACCTATCAGCTGGCTATCAGAAGTAATTTAGATCAACCATTTTCTCTGCATAATTGTCTTGCAGGGAAGGAGTAGTTAAAACACTTCCTCGGAAGAGAAACAAACAAAAAATCATTAGCTAGAGTGAAAGATTTTACTCAATTAAAAATAGTATTTTCCGTCCACTGAAATCAAAGGTAGATTGTAACCTAACAATTCCTAGCCTAATAACCTAAAAGATTAAGTAGTGGTTTTATTACGAACAAAACCAAAGCGCCCCCGTATAAATTCGCATTATAACGTATTGAAAAAAAACTCAGTGATAGGAACAAACGGAGATTACTAAGCGAATGCCGTGATCTTCCAGTTTTAGTCAGTCATAGATTTCCCCACCGGTCTCCATGACTAATCCAACGGTGTATGGTTTATCTCTGTCGAACTTGTGGCTACTGAGATCTAGTAGGGTCACAAATGGAGAATACTAAGCGATTCAAAAGGACCTGCTAGTTTTAGAGTCACATCCATAGTTTTCCCAACCATTGTAGACCATGACGAATCCAGCTTTGTATAAATCATCTCTGTCGGACTTGTAGTTACTAAGATCTAGGAGGGGCACAAATGGAGAATACAAAGCGACTGGAAAGGACCTGAGTAGTAACACAACGCAAATTCACTCCACGATTTAATTACGCATTAATTGAACACTTGGTTATTGCTTGAATTCTATAGACGACACACAAATTCACTCCGTGGATTGACAGGTCGCTATTTGAGACACCCCTCCTTGAATGAATCTACGAATCAAGTTGTAACAAGAGTTTCTTGAACGAAAAAATATAGACACAACGCAAATTCACTCCATGAGTTAATTACGCATTAATTGAACACTTGGTTATTGCCTGAATTCTATAGACGACACACAAATTCACTCCGTGGATTGACAGCTCGCTAATTGAGACATGCCCCCTTGACCTTTATTTCTTACCCCTTTCCCCGGCTAGGAACACACATTTTTACTCCGGAATTCCACAGGGCATTTGCCTTTTTTTGGATGAAAAAAAAATAAATAATAGTGGGGTTGGCTTCAACGAGATACCTACAGGCGCAAAGAAATTAATTTTGTTAATGAAAAAAAGAAATGAGAAAGAAGATTGAGAGGTTAAAAAGAGAAGTCTTTTATATTGCAAGATAAAGAACATAAATGAATATTTTAAAAAGAAAACATGAAATGCTTATTGGTAATGATGACAATGAGACATGAATGTAGGATATTTCAAGTACTTGTGAATATTAAGAAGATCTAGGAACATTGTATTGGCAGTAACATTGTTTGATACAATTTTAGTTAGGGTTGATGCTTGATTGAAAGAATTATAAACACAGATTTTGCGTATTAAAATATAATTTGACTAAACTTGTGCTGAAAAGCTTCCCAAGGCCTTATTAAATTACAGAAAGGTAACGAACACGAAAAGAATCATTGAATATAAGTAGGTATTGAGATATGTAGAAATATAAACACTGATTTTGCATAATAAAATGTAATTTGACTGAATTTGCATAGAAAAGCTTCCGAAAGAGTTGATAAATTATAGAAAGGTAACGAATACAAAAGAATCATTGAATGTAAGTTGATATTAACATATACAAGAACTGACACAGAAACA
>JAGDQP010006385.1:27419-72633 GCA_022664845.1 Lepisma saccharinum | reverse complement strand
ACTACTCTTGATAATACATCATTATGCCAAATTTCGTATCTCTGGCTGAAGCAGTTGGAAAATGGATTTATGACGCCCGCCATTTTGGATCCAAGATGGCGTCTTTAGAGATATTTTGTAATATTTTCATAATCTACTAATAATGTTGTACTGTCAAACTACATTTCATTATTCTAGCTGCAGCCGTTTAGGCTGTGTCTTCTTTAAAATTTTAGGGTTGGCGGCCATTTTGAATCCAAAATGGCGACTTTTTCAAATGTTAAAAAAGTTTTCTTAATTTGCTATCAATTATGTAGTTTCATACCAAATTTCACTGTTCTATCTTCAGTCGTTTAGGCTGTGTATTCTTTGAAATTTTAGTTTTGGCGGCCATTTTGAATCCAAGATGGCGACCTTTTCAAAATGTCGGAATTTTTCCTTTATCTACTTATCATCCTCTACCTTCATACCAAATTTCATGTTTCTAGCTTACTCCAAACACCCTAAACAATATGATGAGTGAGTGAGTGAGTGAGTCAGTGAGTGAGTGAGTGAGTGAGTGAGTCAGTCAGTTAGCCTAAAATGTGCAATTTCAGGGGTGCACAACTAGAACATAGTTTGAGATACGAATATGAAATTTTGTACATCTGCACATATTTACCATATCTCCTTAACGGCAAAAGCTCATATTCCTATCTTTAACATCTTATTTCTTACGGAGCCCCCAAATCGTCGATTTTGCCATAAACTCTTGTTCCTGTATAACATGCTTCTGGCAGTGCTGACGTTTTCTGACGTGAAGAACTTGGCTCATGCACTGCCGTGCATGTTGATTTACTACTAGTAGTAATAGCATCGTTACAACTGTAGTGAAACTTTCCAACTAGTTTCAACTTTCAGCTGCACTGAAGGATCCACATAGTTACGTCTGAATAATGATTTCCCTCGGCGAGCTTTCTCCAATGAAATGGAGTGGGAAAGGTAGCAGTTAGTGCCTCTGTGCAATATATCTCGGCGTTCGCATTATGGGACAGGGAAAACGCGAACATTCTGAAAACCTTATGTTCGTCCTGAGCAGGACACAAATACGAGTCTCTCCTGTGCTTATTTCATGTCTGCGATCGTAGCTACTAGTCTCCACCAAGCAATTAGGGTATTTTTTTCCTGTGTTAAGTAGGACAGTCAACTGCAATTGAACTCTTGCTGTTGGATCTGCATACAAATTCAGTCTTTCCAGATTTCGATTTAAGCATTTTAAGGTATCATATTCAACCTTACAAATACAGAGAGAATCCCGTGATGATATTCTTTCAGGATATTATGTACTTTCTGTCAACTGGATTTGAAATACACATGAACATTCCTTGTTCTTTTCGATTTCATGTTATTTTGATCGATATATTACGTTCTGTAATTCAGCCCTCAATTTTTAATTTCTAGTGTATTTTAGTCAATAATAATGTGGACGATTCTCGGGTCAATAAGCTGCACAGTTCTAAATGTTGACAAGGTTCCATGGCCCAGCCGGGATTGTTCGTCGCACTTCCCACCCGACCAACGGGGTCACCTTTTACCTTTCTGATATTCACATAAGCCCTACCATTCCACTGACAAATGACACACTGTCTGTTTTGGGACAAATAATCTAACTGTTCATTGAATTATTGTTACTTGTACTGCTGGCCATTGTGTAATCCGGCACGATTTTAAAAATCGCTCCGCGTACGGGATCTACTTGAGATATCGACATGCGGTAAACGAATTATCATTACCTGTCTAGAAGTCGTCTCATTTGTGCAGGTTTTGACCCTACTTTACTTGGAAGAATTTTGGGGAATCCCCTTTTTCCTTTGGAGGATGAATTGCGCCCTGCTTGTAGGATTTTCAAATATACATTTTTGGATAGTCTGGGTGTGACTTCCTCTAATATTTTCTGAACCGCATACTCTCCGAATTTTAATATTCGAAATAATTAGCCGTGAAATTAATTTTCCCACGCATTCGGCAGCATATAGCTCCGAAAGTACTGAATATTTGACACCCGTTTTCATCAACTTTTTCTTAGTTCGATCGCAGGTACTCACCCTTAATTTTTTGTACGAATTTATAGAATGGGATTTGTATTCATTAGATCGAGTCTCATTGTCGCGTTTTCAGATTTTCGAAACAGGAGATCAGTCATGATTATGAAATAGCTTTCCAATTGAAAGATGCGCCGTTATACCTGTAAAGACAGTTGTGCAGTACTAAAGGATACCAGGCAATTGGGCTAGGTTCAAATCCTCTTTTAGTTGTCCAGTGACCCATTTCTCTATGAAAAGTGTTTGTATCACGATAAATTAACATATTATTATTGTCCTGAGGTTAATAAGTTTATTAACACCGAGAATTGGTGAGCTTCCAGCGGGTGTCGAACGCAGAACCAATCCCAGTATGGAGCAAGGTCTAGATCAGAACCTAATTCATTCATAATAGATGAAAAGACTACTAGACATAATAAAGTGTAGCCGTTGTATCAAGAGCTTTGAGGATTCTGGAAGAACGTTTAAAAAAATATAACGCCTTAAGAAATCCACTCAGAACTAACAGTTAAGAGCAACACGGTCCAACACTTTAAAATATAGACTTGTGTTCTATGAGAAAAAAGGCGAGGGAATTATTATCATAAATATCATCCAGACATTATATTATGCATTTGGCACAGAATTTTATCCAGGCAATGCAGGGATAAGTTGCCTGTGTTCCTGATACCCCTTGTTGCTCAAAGCCCATGTAGAAAGCGTGGCATGTACGCAGGATTTATTTGAAGGTACGCGAATAAACAGTATTAAATCTTCATTGTGAAATTAGGTTGGTTGGTGTTAGTCCCCTACAGTGAGAGAAAAGTATCAAGAAATCTATTTAATAAACACATTGTCTCTTAAAAGAATAGTCATGACGCTCTGTTTGATTATCATAACAAATACCCAAATATTTTCATTGTTGATTAGTATTAACTCTTATTGTTGGTCGATTCTCCAGTGTAAATAAAAATAATCTTTTATGTTGCTCTTTTCCTTTCACAGTCTTATGAGCGAAGATTTAGCCAAGCTTGTATCGGTATATGGAAGAAATAAGAATTGCGTGACCAATTTGAGTTTTATTAGTACGAAAGGGAAGGGTATGTGTTACGGTACCTAAATAAGATCACATATAAGGTAATGATATGACGATGTTTTTTTGTTTAATCTTTAAAACTCCAAAATCACAAAAATTAAAACAGTTTCTATTCAGTGTTATCGTATATTAACACTTTTCTATCAGCAAACAAAATCTATTGCTTATAATTACGCGTAAGAAATCAATACAGTAGAGAAAAACAATAAAATCTTGGGGTCGATATAATCTTTCTAAAGAATAACTTACTTTTATATATCCAGAAACTTACAAATTCTTCGCCTTTGATATGTTCTGCATACGTTATGTCTAAGTGGCCCTTACGAAAATTCTTACCTGCGAAGTAGAGAAAAAAGAAAGAAATTAAACTATTTACTTTTAATATTATGAAACTAAATGTATGTTAATTTTCTCAGTAAAAACTTATGAAACAAAAAATAAGAATACTTCTCAAATTGCAGAAGAACTTCACGATTTGAATGGCATTGACTTAAACTTTCAAATAATCTTGTACATTTCTGAAGAATTTTGGCGTAATAATGACATGTTATATTTTAATGCAATTTATGAATCTATCTTTTATTTATATTATTCAATGAAAAACTATTAGTGTACAATCTGCACCAACAATTCCCCTCCCCCACAATAAAATTCCTTTCATTGGAACGGATGGACCCGCTTTATCCCATATTCTCTAACGTACAGAAAATCACATTGAATTACTAGAAACGTTGTATAAATCGGCTCGTTCTTTCACAAGTAATAAGCAAAAGAAATTTTACGTAAGGTTTCCTGATTGTACCCAGTATTTGCATATTTGATAAGGTCCACTCTCTAATTTAGATAAATCTTATGATTCCCATGTATTTCTTCCTTCTCTCTCTCTCTCTCTCTCTCTTTCCCGCTGTTCCTCTTTGCCCTTTGCTACTATTGATCTTCTACCTTTGTTACTCTTGATTTTTCTCTTTAGCTGCGTTGGTGTGCAACTGTCTCCTTCCTTTCAATTCCACCCCCTCCCCATTTCCTTCGTTCTTGTCAATGAATGATATTCTACGAAATGGCAGGTAGCTTTTCCAGCTCATGGGGAGAAACAAAAAAAGAAACGTTATTATAGACTTGCGCCCCAATGTCTGGAAGTTTTTAACGCTCCCTTCTGTCGCCACACGCAAAGACGACTCACCCCCCACATGTGACGACTACGACAAAATGATGAGGTTTTTCCGTCTAGACGCCTATGAGCGAGACTCCATTCCAAGATCAGATTCTTCTGTACTAAAATATTTACATCCCTCCACACACACATATATATATTATATAGGGTGTCTTAAAAAATTCAGAGCAAGAGTCACCCAAAGTTAGCACATCATTGCCACAAATTGTATTAAGATCGTGACAAATGATTACGTAAGAAATGTTTGCTTATGAAATGGCGACCACAATATACCCAAAGGTTATATATTTGGGCAATAATTACGACAGAGGAGTGCACTTTATAAGGGATTCCCCCACCAATTCATTGTAGTGTGCAGCGACACTCCTCAACACTAAATGGGGAAATGTATTATTTGGGTATCTGCCGAAATACCCTATTATACCACCCGTGATGATACATCGTTAATTTTAACCACTAAACAATCGACGACTATCCCAACTTCTGTGTGAACCTTGGACAAAATTCTCCCAGTTTCACAGACATGATAAAATCTTCCCTGTAGAAACTCTCCCTCGCACAAATCCCTCCCCATAGGTATGACAAAATCTCCCTTGGACCAAAATTTCGCCTACCGAACAGGGTGGATAAGATGGCAAACACGACAAAAGAGGATCACTCTCCTAGAAAAGAAAAGTCACCGTCTACTGTACAAAAATCTCCCTATATGAATTATTTTCGGGTTGGGGGGAAGCATTTTTGTCTTGTGGGATTGCTTTCACCCAGAGGAGGTTGGTTTCCTTTCGGTGATTTTTTTTTTTCCAGCGGGTTGGTCTAAATACCATTCTGTTCATATAGTTTGTGCAGAAACTAATTATTCTGTGAAGCTCTCGGAAACATAATTATTCTGTGTATTAAGACATTACAGTAGATTTTGAACTGAAAGTTTCAACAAAAATAAACTACTTTTTTTCTTTTACTTTAATTATGGTTCAAACTAAACTTTGAATGTTGTTCCCTGACTCAAAATTTATATAAGATTAAACTCGTATACTATCCGTTTCATCTCACCATATACGGAAAAAGAAACATTCAGCATATATTAAAAATACGAAGCTAGAAAATGGCACATTATCTGATAGACTCTTGACTTTTGCTGTTAGGATTTGTCAACAACCTGACATCGCTTTTATTAGTTCATGTCACCTACTCACCTCTCTCTCTCTCTCTTCCTCCCTCTTTTAATTTGTCTTCCTTTGCTCTATCTCTTTCGCTCTTCCACACACACTCATATTCATGTACGAACTTTCAGTAGAAAAAAAGCAGGAGCCCTTTGACAAATTACCTTGCGTGTATAAATCACATCTTCCAACAGCTAGGTGAAAGTTATAATTACACACGCCTCCAACTTCTACAACTCAACTCTTTGTGTTCTATTTATTAAAGAGAGAATGAATCAACACTAGAGGTACCACTGGCATAGAAAAGGGACAAATTACTAGGCCACACAGCGTAGTAATATGGTTTCTCCTCATGGGCAGTAGAAGAAGTAGTAATAAACAAATAAATACACCTAGTAATATTCTCTACAATTTTCTTTTTCTCTTCAGGAGTAAAAAATAGTTTGGTTAGTATCCTGTACGGTATGCTACTGAGTTTAACATATAAGTCTTGCTCGTTGACTAGTGCCAGGATTGAGTATATTTATTATTTCGGTGCGTACAATTTGTGCACTGTTTCTTAAAGTTTCAGATTTTTTACCCTTCCTCCACTTCAGAAACTACAATTTCCGCACACTTTTCTTCACGGTGTTGCCAAATGAAGAATATGTCATTCTAAATCCAGGAATATGTTAAAGAAATATATATATATATATATAATTCTAAAACAAGGAATATGCAAATTAATTGAAACAAAAAGCTACAATTTATAACTGATCCTCAACTTGGCAATTAATGCAGCTTTCGTCCACAGGCAATAACATGTTACGTACTTGCCAGATGACCGAAGTACCTAATAAAACGTGCCCTAATATTTTTACTTGTCGGGAGGGGCATATATGACTGACTCTCTCGTATATAACTCTATTGCAGGTTTACGATAAAACACATAGTAACGTTAAGGGCACGGTTTCTAGGTGGATCGTCTTTTTTTTTTTAATTTACAGAAGGAAATGCATGTTGAATGAATTGTAATACGAGAGGCAAATTTATAAGCATGAGTGGGAGGAGTCAGGGTTGTGTACTCTAAATAATTTTACATAAGAATAAATACAGCGAGCATATTATATTCGCGGTAATGTTATTGCATAGCTATTGATTAGGTGGATTATCGTGCTTATTTTTAATAGTTTGAACTATGTGAAAAATAAAATGACTCTTATAGGACATAGAAAAGTACGTTCATTTGATTGATTTTTCTTCGCGAGCAATTTTAACAAAGAGCTCGGAACTAATATAAATATTTAACAAAAAGCCTCGCACAAGCCCCTGTGAGCTCTCCCCAGCACACTCCTGGGACGAGAGAAAAATGGCACACTGAAGTGATAACTAGATTGGTACAGAGTGGCGCAGTGGGAGGAGAACCTTAACAGGGGATAGAATATGGGCAGCATACGCAGTGTATGTACGGGTGATGTGATTTTTCATTACAGTGTATTATGAGAAAGCCATGAAACCAACTAACCTTAACTAACCCGTTATCGCACACTCGGCATTACTTAGTGACTTTGCGTCAGACGTTACAAATAACATAATTTTACAACTTCTGTGTTGTATTGTGACATATTTTTGTATGTGATGTGGTGAGAAGTAGTTACCGGAAGAGTACTTCGTGACAATGGCAGGAAACCATGTATGCATAAATAGTACAAAGGGCATAAAGCAGTTGCAAAATATTACCATAACAAGTGTTTCACCCGTCATTCAGGACCTGGCTGATTCTAATGTGGCACAAGCATATTAGATGTGGTGACAACATATAGCTACTATGCAAGAGAGACTCAGTAGAGGAGCAGCAGTCCCTGCTCTCTGTCATTTTATATGGAAACGCATTGTCTAGAGAAACCTACGCTTGTATACCGATTTGCGAATGGAGGTGAGAAATTCTCCCATTCAAATTCTCAAAAGGAAAAGCAAAACGTAACACACTAAACCAGATCTTTGTCATCGAAAAATCGACTAGGATCAGGTACACACGGATGTATAAGTAAACGTATACACAAGAATACAGAGGCAGGTTTGTTATATGTACCGTATGGCTGGAATCAGCAAGCTGTTCATTTCAACATGAATCCGAGCGGTGAATGGCTTGGTAAACCACTGAAACTTAATCAATTTTACGTAACTTGAACGATTGTAACTTGATATCTAATAACTTTCAGTTTATAAATAAGATTATCCCTTTCGTTAAATGTATAGAAAACTTGACAACGCAGCAAAATTGAATAAGGCAGGTGCTAATAAAAAAAACTGTGCAAATTGTGTATGCCAATTAAGAGTGTGTGCAAATTGTATACATCCTATTGTTTATACCTAATTCCTAAACGTTAATTTTTATTTTTTTTTCAAGAAGTAGTAGTTCGTTATAGACGACACCAGAACGCGAGAAGCTGTTTACGTTGTCTGTTTGCCTGATACAACCGTTAATGGCAGCAGTGAGATTGTTTCGTGCTTTGTATTTCTTTTGTTTGTGACTAAGGAATCTCGGGATACAAACTGTATACAAGTGCGTAGTGGGTAAAGAAAGCTTATCATTCAAACAAATTAAATAAAGCTTTTTACAAAGTATCTGCCGCCAACTCGTAGTTTTCACGAAGTAAGAAAATACAAATTGTACATTCATACGTATTATTATTATTATATATAGATATAATGAAGAAACGGTTATTTACACTTTCAGTGAACTAATACGCACAGCAAGTCAAAACGAACAGATCTGCGCATGTATCTGGTCTGTGTTTCATACTGTAGTTTGATATTTTAATCACCAGGTGGCAGAATAACAAGGAACGTATACATAGTCACTATCTAACTTCTACATCTATATCAATGTTTTACCTATGCCCGAAACAGACAACTGGTTAGACTAAATGGAATTCGGTAAGATTAATTTTACAAACAAGGTATCAGTGCAATTTTGAACCAATTATGAAAATCAAAGCTTGAGCTAAAGATGCCAAAAGGTCTTAAACAAAATCCAAAATATTAAATCAAATTAATACCAACATGAGTTTCAATTTTATTCATGGTCATTAAACATTTATGGTTCAGATTGGGCAGTGTAGGAGATAGGATGTGAGAAGGAGTCTGCCAGGTCCTAAGTTCAAGTTACCATCTCGGCATTTGTCTGGTGTGACTGAGGAAAAGCCTGGCACAGACTTTTAACTACATTTTTACACTCGCTTTCAGTAGAAACGGTCGTTTTCTTCAAGTTGGTCTTTGAACACACAACACAGAATCTGTATCTCCAGCAAGAATAAACCATCACTTCTACGAGAAAGTGACCTGTGATTTAGACAAACGTTCTACGACTGGCGCCGTCACGAAATTAGACATGGTTGCCAAAGAGAACTTTACATAAAAGTACTTCTAATATTAATAATGAACGCTCCATGAAAGAAATAATTATAAATCAGAGCCCAGTGAAATAGGAGGTATAATCTAGCTGACGACCATTTATGAATAGTCCAACTGTCAGAGAAACAAAAGAGGTAGAGGGGACAGGGAGAGAGAAAAATCACGAACATTGTTGAAAAATGAAAGAAGTATCCGAATAAAAAAAAAGCAGTTATAACGTGCAAAAGGAGAGGGAAAAGAGAGAAAATTATGATCGTAGTCGAGAAACCTGTCGCTGTTATTTCTGAGTGAGTTCCTTCCCCCTTCAGGGTGCAAGAAGAACAATAACAAACTCGGTCGCGAAACGAGCGCTGGAAAATTCTCCACAGTACTATTACAAATGCTTATAGCCGACGGGATGAGAAACCTCAGTGTGTAGATGATAAACCAGGAAACCGAATTGCCGCTGTGGGAAGGATTCTCTCTCTCTCTTTTTTTTTTTTATCTTCTTCTCTCTGACCTGGCATTTCTTTCATTCAAGCCACGAGCAATAGCGAAAAAAATACTTCGACAGATTCCGAATGAAAAGTAAGAGAAAAGGGTTCGTCACTAAAAGAAAGGAGGGAAAAAAAGAAAGAAAGAAATGCATACCGCGGAGTAAGAAAGCAATTTTAATTCAATGCATAAAGCTTTAAAAGATGCATTACCTTTCTCGCGTTTTCTACGGAATGCGCAGTAGTAACAGGCACACTTTTGAATTTTATCTGGTTTTGGTTGGATTCTTCTTTTGAATCCTGAGAAGAAGCTGGATAGTACTGACACGATTACGAAAAAAAAAAAAAGATCCTACGATGATTGTCTTTCAAAATACTTTAATTATTATTTTAGTGTGTACAAATTTCACATTTTTTTTTTTCAAATATATTTATTTTCTACGGGCTGGTACCTATTCCTTATTTAAGTGACGATATTTCTCGGTGACCACTCTTTCGGGGGAAATATATATGTCAGGCTTTATGTAGGTACTATCCAACATTTGCCTAGTGAAATTAGTGGCTAGAATTAACTCCAAGAGGGTTTCATTTTTAAAAGAATATTATAATCGTAGCACATATGCAGTAGATGTTAAACATTTGTATGAAAAGAAGCTGGTTGTGTCACTGACAGTTCCGTTGAGAAGTAACCATCGTATAAATAAGAAATCAAGAGTTCGTTAATTTATTAGTGTAGCGACGACCATTTTTCTTCTGCTTATCTTCAACAACTAAATCATATTTTAGAACCGAGTTTATTTTTCGTGGGGAGAGGGGGTTTCTTCTGGTATTTAGAGTTACCATAAGACTCCGAAGTGCCAGTGTTCGCAAACATGATATATTGTGAATTCTTGTCAACGAATTTTAACCGTTTCGTATAATGGATTTAAATTTATTTATAAGCTTTAGGCATCTACGGCTCAGGCTAGGACAGGATGCAGGAAAGAGTCGCCAGGACCTAAGTTAAAGATACCATCCAGACATTTTCCTGGTATGACTGAAGAAAAACCATGGAAAAACCTCAATCAAGTTTGGTAACGATTTAAGGATGACAGATAATGTTCATTATTTCTTCTTGTTCTGCCGAGAGCTACATGTCATGCAAAGCCAGTTATGTTCTCTCCACGCATCACAATCTTGGTTTAGCGTATGATCTAATTTTCGTACTATTATCAAGAAGGTGAATCCGTCTTATCTCTCATCTTGTTTTCTCATTGTATTCCTCAGTATACGCAATCAGGCTGTCCTAATCAATTACTTTTTTCTCCTTCATGTGTCAAGTATTTTCCACCTCTTGCCTATTCACTTTCTCATTATATATGCTCTGTATCTAGCTGACCTTTTCCATTCTTTTGCCTGTCCACATTTCAAATGCTTCCAAAATTCTTTAGCTACTCTTTCGTAGAGTCCATATTTCGGCTCCGTTAGAACACTAAACTCCTGCATAACTGGGTCCATTTATTTGTTTTATAACAATAAAAACCTCAGCCTGTCTTTTGTCACCGTTATTCTGAAAATGAAATGGGAAGTAGAAGACTTTGTCTTTCATTCCATGTACCATCCCAGTATTCGTTTGGTATTACTGACCAGAAAACCTTAGAATATTCGAATACGGAATTCACTGTACCACAAGGTTTTATGTTCCTTAGCAAGTTCTGATTATATGCATGAAGCAGAGATGAAGCTATTACGTTACGTAATGTTGAAAAAATAATTATCCACATTTTATCTTCATTCTGCTCCTTGTAATCAATGTTCTTCTTCAAAAACCTTCATTCCATCCCAAAATCTACAAATTCCGACCTTCAGATTGTATTTCAGAATGAAAAGCTTGAAACAAAAAATATGATAGTCATTGTGCCTAATGGTTTCAATATGGAGAGAATACAGGAATAATACCTTGCCCACCGTACTATAATCAGTTCTCCTCTTCTTTTCCTTATCACTAAACACATGTATCTTGCTGGCTATGAAGCCACTCCTTTCATTGAACAACCCAATTTCCAGATACAACAAAAAATTACCTATTACTGGCAACCCTTCCCAGTGATAGGTTACACAGTCTGATGGGTAAGAAATTATGTTCCCTCTTTCTCTCTCACCTTTCTCTTCTCTCTCTCGCCCTGCGTAGCTACGTAGTCGGCCGTCGTCTTTTTAACTCCCTTCCCCCTTCCGTTCTTTGCGTCTCTCACCTCTCCATTATAATTAAGGATGTGGGCTCAATAGTCAGTGTGGGAATTTGGATTTATGTGACTTTTGTGCTGACCTTAACATTCCATCTGGGAGATCTTTTTGGTGCAAGGAATGTGACCCGAACTCTCTACAGCCACCGGTTAATGGAGGCCTTTAATTCTCTTCTCTCCTCCCCTTACTATCCCGCTACACTTTGCAATCAGACGGTCTCTTCCAACGTTACTTGTTTTACCAGCACAAACACACACACAAGTACATACGTACGTATATCTCAAGTGAGTTATGTCCGCAATGCTTGTAAAACTGACTGTCTTGGGTGTATTCTTTGAGTTTTATCATTTATCAACGTTACCTTAAGTGCCCGGAAGG
Source organism: Lepisma saccharinum (assembly GCA_022664845.1). Taxonomy (NCBI): domain Eukaryota; kingdom Metazoa; phylum Arthropoda; class Insecta; order Zygentoma; family Lepismatidae; genus Lepisma; species Lepisma saccharinum. The sequence goes on along the minus strand of JAGDQP010006385.1, from coordinate 60,697 downwards.
AAACCTCTGTTATGTGCTTGTATTACACCAACAACAAATACCGCCAAGACCATTACGACTGTTTTGTCAGTTTCTAAGTGTCTGCCATTAACACTTATTAATATTATAATAATCCTAAAAATGATGTTTATTGTCCATGAATTCTGAGTGAACTTCTATGCCCCATGTGACTATGTTTGCTTACATGCTTCGCTTACTAAAATCAAAATGTTACATTCGGTTTGTTTGTAACGTCTCGGTCCTTGAACTAGCACTAAGAAACACTTGCATGGTTTATTTCACTTTCACAAGGTGAATAATGGGATGCCTCTGTAATGGCTCTGGTCGCTGCTTCCTCCAACTCTTTCGCCGGAAAAGTACTCGCAGGGATGCCATCCAGTAGAATTGTGACATAGATCATATAGCTACCCCTACAGTTCTTTGAATATACAGTAAATGTTTCAAAAATTGATAAATTATGTTTTGTATGGTGTTCAAAGGTTGTGTGCATTTTTCACTGTATGGGATGTGAGTGTGTATTAATTCTGATTTCAGTGATATCACTTGAGAGTTTTAGGAGTCTAAGCATTTAAAACGGAAGTTAAGTCCACCACTGGAGATCGACAACAGAAGAAAATTAATTATTTAGTTTTCCTCTTTTGTCATAGTTTCTGTCTCTTAACGCCATCATTTTTTTTTACTAGATCGTGATATCAACTTCACTTTAGTTTTGACGTCATAGCGAGCAAGGGTTCTATTAACCATCTATAAATACTTGAGGTCATTCTACAAATTCTACGGGACATTTCTTGTAAATATCCGGTAAGTTTTACGGTGTAATCACTGGCAGCACCGACGCCAGTGATTACACCATAAAACCAACAGTGGTATCACCGCGAAAGTGTCTCTACGGTGTCTCTGCCATTGTGAAAACGGTTGAATCACCGCGTAAGATTTATTTGCGGTGATACCGCCGTTCGTTTCATGCTGATCTCACTGGCGCCACCGGTGTCAGTGATTTCACTGTAAAACTGACGGAATTCTTGTATAGTGACTAATCTTGATTAACTGAGCCACGAATCCACAGAACAGTCGTAACTTTTTTAAACAACAGATCCAAGAATTTGGATGCAAACGATGGGTACAGGAAGTAATTGTGAAAAGAAGTAAACAATATCACTTTCAGAAAGACATTACAAACTCAAGCCATCTCTTGGTAAGAAGTTGTAGGCTCCACTTTATCCTTCAAGACATTTGGTAGCTTGAAGAAAAAGGAAGGTAGGAGTCTCTAAATAGGTTACAAACAGGAAAGGAACAGTCGATAACACATGCACGGCAAGTAGTTTTGATTCAAGGAATTTCCCCTTGGATTTTCATACTACGTCATGTTCCTATCGACCTGCTGAATTGTCGATGTTAAGTGTGTTTGTAGCATTCGTGTCAGTAGATGACATTTCTGATTTTTCTTTTTTTTATATATATATAAACATATATGAATAATCAGAAGTCAATATACTCACGGACAAAAACAAAATTATTGTGTGTATCGAACACGGATTTCATATTGTAACAGATTGCATAATTATCATGACAACTAGGTTATTAGAGTATTACAAGATCTTATCAGTATTGAAGGTTAGATTTTCCTTAGGCTCAGAAGCGTAAGTAGTCGATTGTTCCTTATATTTGGCCAGCGGGGAGGAGCGTCTCAAGCAAATGTTGGACGTTACAGTATGTACGTAAGTTGGCATTGCGTGTATTTATGAGAAATTAAGCGAGAGAGAAGGGGAGAAAAAGCACAATACTGTCTTAGTGCTTCATACGTTTGAGTGTGAAATCTAGGTGGATACTTAATTTTGGCGCCGATAGTACATAATTATAAGCTCAATGAGCATAAAATAATTAATTCACTTTCGCAACAACAGATGTCAGGCCTTGTAGTATTACTGTCCTACAAACTGCTATGACGTCGGCTGTACTGTGGTTGTGTGTTGTGTACAGCGCCAATTGGAAGAGTAGTATTGAACATGCATGTTGTTCCTTCTGTATATCATAGACCGCGAAAACAATAAAAATTTAGCGGAAAAAGATACAATTTTTGGAGTGTTTTCGTTTGGGTAAGCCAATGGAAATAGTGAACAAGAAGTAGCTGCCTTTGTTGTGTGTTAAACGGACGCTTTGACAAGTCTTCCAGAAGTGAAGTACACCGAAGTCAACCGCTAATCATACCATAACAACTGTTCAAAAACACACACAATGACAGCAAAATAATTGTCGATAAACATCTAATGAAGAAACCCAATCAATTTATATTTGAAAGAACACTTTAGAAGATGTACAGTCGTAATGGGTTCGCTGGCCCTATAACATTGAACTATCGATAAGTGGAAAGGTATGATCTGGGTGGTGAGACTCGTTTCAGCCCTTAAGTCTAATAACGCACATTGAATTGAGTCTTCCATGAAGACTGTGTAACGTCTTATTAATGATGAAGGGAAGCGTCTCTGGTGGCTTGGAGAAGTCTGAAAAATGTTGCTTTTTGCATCATCTCTGTGGAAGATCATTTCTGTAAGTTAACCGTCCAGCAATGACTTAAGATTTGTACTTATGTAAAGTACGTGTGATTGCTTAGAGCAGTATTTTTCAATCTTCGCATACTCATGGACTAGCAAACTATAGGACAAATCTTTCACGGACCGGCAGGGTCCGATTTACCCATAGGCCCACTAGGCCCGGGCCTAGGAGCGCAACTTTCTCAGGGGCGCAGTTTACAAGAAAAAATTTGAATTTCCTATTTAAAACGCAAGATGAAAACAATATTTAGGAAAAAAAAAACATTAAGAGAGAGCGCCAAACATTCTAACCTTTGAATCGCCTAGCCCCCTCGTAAATAACTGACGTCAGGTAATTTAAAGTTAGGTTATATTAGGAACATTATTTATTCACTGTTTGTGTTTGTACACACCAATAACCATAATTACATAATTTTCTTTAGTTCACAATGGTTCGTGGTGTCCTCAAATCTTGCAATTTTAATTTAACTCATATCCCGACGTCATACACTGATGAAATTTTGCACAATGACGGAATTCGGTGACAATACAATATTCCATTTTTACTTTTATATATTTCCATATATTTATGTATTTTAAAAGCATATTATTTAAATATTACGCATAAATACTAGCCTGCAACGATTTGGCGTTTCACTGGTTGTAGAACATTTTAGGATTTGGGTAAAAAAAAAAACTTTCTAAAGACATACTTTTCGTAAACAATTCGTACTTAAAAGTAAACAATAATTTTGTTCATGCATGATTTTTAAAAAGAAAAGTATGAGGCGCACCAATTGAAGAATTTGTAGTGATTGTAGGCCTATATGAGAAAGCGCCGTATGCTTTTCTTTTTAGTCATGCATAAACAAAATTATTTTTTTACTTTTTACGAGTAGTAGGAATAACATTATTTTTTTAGTCTATGTCACATATAGGGCATCACTGTCATATATACCCGTGCTAATGTGCAAGAGGTACTTTGTGTTAAGTATGCATGAAGGCGTAATTTACGCTATAATTTTTTGTATATGAGGTTAACTAGTATCTTTTTGGGTCTGCAATGGGTAGGTACCGTTCGCTCGAATCCTGCTACTGATTGTCCTGACTGATGTTTCCCTTTAGTTTCAAAACGTCACAATGGTGCCCTAAGTAAGATTCCTGGCCAAAGATGGATTTAAAGACCTTAAAAATTCTAAAAATATATTTCAAAGTGTCTTTTATGACAGAAGAAACAAACCTTAATTTTCTCCCTAACTTGACTTTATGTCTTCAGGAGATGAATATTCTCGGAGATGGTGTTTACAATTCAGAGCTGCCAACATATTCAACGTAACGAATGAGTTTGTAGAATCGCTTTTGCCCATTCCTAGAGATTTTGTAACTTTGAACTTGCTAGTTCTTAGGGGCGACGTATTGTCGCCCCTAAGGGTTTGTAATTGTTGAAATTGTAAATCTATCACGAAACTGCAATGTGCCATTTGTAATATTAACAAAAGTAGAATCCCAAAACGGCTAAAGCTAGGATTCTTCTTAAAGCTGCATAAAAGCCGTGAACGAAATGTGATAGGAATAAAATTGAAAAATAGTTTGTATTATCTTCTTGTTCAGAGTAATTAACATATTTTCAACAAGTAGCCTACAGTAATTTAATTAAAATTGTTCATTGTATTTAATGACAATATTTTATTGTTATAATATTGTAAATAACCACATTATCAGATTTAAATAATTGTTATCTCGTTCTTATTATTAATGGCTAGAAGACGGAGGAGAGTCATTTGTCATAATGTGAGGGTAGGAAGGAGAAAAGAATGTAAGTGGTGAGGGTGGAGGGGCGGGGGCGTTGGAAGTCATGGGCCTAGGGCACCTAGACGTAAAAATCCTGCCCTGCGGACCGGGAAGATCCCACTAAGTTAGAGGTTTATTTGACGTTCAAAGAATGCCAGAACATTTTCAGATTCTCGTTTTTTTTTTTTTTTTTTTTTTTTTAAATAAGGAAGTGTAAACTTTAATCTCAATTCTGGAATGTCAAAACCTACAAAATGAGTGTTAAATAATTGAATATATTAATTGGCCGAGGACGGTACAGCAGATTCACGGACCGGTGGTTAAAAACCACTGGCTTAGAGCGATAGCTCAAAGATCGACAGATACTTCAGGGAATTTTAGCCGAACTTCGGGGTGTAATGTAAGAATCATTCGCATACAAAGGCCGTCCGTATTAGGACGAACTACTGTTGTGGCAACTCAATGTTAAGACAAAACGTCCAGGAGGTGTCTTCCGATCGTCTTCAAATGTAATCACTCAACCTCCTTCCAAACTGAACACTAGAACGCCCTTGATACTTCTGGGCACCTTAGGAACTTTGAATTTGAATTTTATTTATGGCCTTTAGGCATCTAAGGCTCGAGGTGGGATAGGAGAGGGACAAGGGCACTGGAAGGCGTCAGCCAAAGACTAAGTTGAAGGTTTCATCACGCTATTTGCCTGGTGTGACAAGAAAAGAAAACTGGAAAAACCTGTCAGGAAGAATGGGACAAGGCGGTCGGACTGACCACCTTACCTCACTTCGTGCCCTAGGTCGAGAAAATGTAAGGCGCTATCTCCACATCCACCATCCCCAGTTCACGCCGCGTGCGCATGGATATCTTTACTCTTTTTTTTTTCTAATGGAAAATAAGTAACAAAGAATAAGCCATAAAGATAGTGTCTGATTGATTAAATTTAGTAAGGAATTAAATATTAATTTTGTTATGGATTGATATACAGGAATCAGATATATAAAGGTGGATGACGCTAAGTCTGACTAGTATGGTTGGTTATCTACACACACATTTATGTAAACAAAACACGTACTCCTTCAACTCAGAAGCAAACTCACATATACTATACACTAATACATGGTCACATATCATACTTCTAAAAGCAACTCAAGAAAAAGTCATTTACAATATCGGACAAATGCTTTAATAAAGTTAAATTCAGTCAAAAGCCTTCTTGAAGTCAAGAATATACCAGCAGTTACGTTCGATCTCTAACTCATATGAAATCAAGTCAACAGCGATTAAGACACGATTTTCAGGCAAATATAAAGAGTACAAGAAAACTGTTTAATCATCATCATCATTATCATAAGCAAGACATCAAGGTACTTTTTAACAGAAGAAATGGTTTGGAAGAAAAGAACTAGAATTACGACTTCACAGCAAGTACGAATTATTCCTTTGAAGTTTTACAGATCTGTTTCGAAACATTAAGAATTTCAATATAGCCTAATAACTTTTTTTAAAACAAATCATTGATGTAATACATGTATTAAAATGCTTCTTAACACGAATTGCGAAATCACCAAAACTAATGAAACGAACCAAGAACACACTAACAATGAATCATCATCAAGTAATGATGGTAATTAATTATGACTGAATCCGTGACCTTGGTGCTATTAATATTGTTGGATACAAATCTCCATGTTACTATGGCAATGATACTTTCATGGCCATGGCGTGACGTCACACTTCATATCGTATGGCTTTAACAGAATAATCCACAAAATAGTCAAGTTTACTGAGTAGATTTTTAGAGGCATTTGATGAAAAGGAAAACTTACATTTATTACTTTTTTGTCATCTACCATAATTATATAACATGCAGAAATAGGGAGACAAATCAGATACAATCTGTACCCATGTATTTTTGAAGCATTCTTAAGTTGAAGAGATGTGTAAAAAAATGTTCAGCCTCTTCTGTTTTTTCCACAGATTCAGGTCACGTGTTGCCATTTTAAAGAAAAAAGATAGACAGAGTTAGCGATGAAGGCGCAGGGGGAGAGTAGAAGAAACGGATTCTGCAGAGTAGGGAGTAGTAAGCAGATAGAGGAATATCAGCTCTGATCTTTCATCCTGCTTCGTTCCTCCAGCCTCCCTCTTCCACCTCTCTCTCTCCCTCCCTCTCTCTCTCTCGCACACACACACACACACATGCACCGACCCACCTCATTACGAGTGTTCGAAGGGTCCAGGTCACGTTCGCAACGTAATTACGCTTCGATGATCTTGTTAGCCCCGTTTTCCGTTTACCTCCGTACTCCTCTACATTGAACTTTCTCTTTAGTCCTTTTTTTCCTCTCTCTTTTATTTCCATCCATGCTTCCGATCTATGCTGTCCTTCAGAACAAGAGATTTTTTTTTTAAATTTCTTTCTGAAAAAAATATTTTTGAAACTAATAATAATACTCAACTTAGAAGAAGTATCATTTCTAAATAAATTTAAAGTGCATATAATTCGCCTGTATCAGGATAGGAGTTTAATTGGATACTATTTTAATATATTTTAAGCATCTTTAGCTCAGGCTAGGAAAGAGATGAAGAAGGATATGGGATTGTGGGGGGGGGGGGGAATTGGCTGGAGCCTAGGTTCGAAGGTTTCGAACCCAGTAACTTTTTTAATACAAAGACAACGTTCTTCTATCAAGTGAGTGAAGTTAAAAAATCTTGTTTTTCACATCATACAAAATGGAACGTTATCTGTTGCCTAAACACAATACAAAGTTGAGGGATGACGTCCATTAGCAAGCATTCCTCCGGGGAAAAAGATGGGGATTCTAGATGATAGAGCATAATTCTAGATCTCATAGTAACACTCGACTAGCGAAACTTAAGGAAAATCATGAATTCCTCAGGTTAGAATGACTGGTAACAAAACTCAATAGTTCGTGCCCCAGAATCTAAAATCTGCTACTTTTTCACTACTTTAAAGGATCTTAGAGATCGTTCAATTATTGCGTAAGCATTCAAGGGGGAGGAGGGGTTCAAGTTTTGCTTATTTATGCTGGCAATGGGGAGAGGATCAGAGAAATGCTCAAGTAAATTGTGCTTATAACATATTAGTGTAGATATAAAGATTTAAATAGTTTTTTTTAAAATGATGGAATAACAGTAAGAAATTTGACGAGCTTTTCGTAAGCACAAGAGGAGATGGTCAGGTATCTGCTTATTTTTACTTACAAGAGAATAAGTGTTACTATAATGACTTACGTAATACTTGAACGTCTAGGCACTGTGCTGACATTCCTGTGGGTAAAACTGACTGAAATCATGGAAAACTTCAGTCAAAATTGGCAGCAGCAGGGCTCAATCCTTTGTGTATCCAAAATTGCTGATTCGAAATCCGCGAATTAATTCATCCACTGCTGGCCAGAGAGAGGGACGAAGACACGGCTGTCCCTAGGACATAAGAAGAGGCGCCAATTTTTACTATGTCTTTCAAGTCATCAAAGAAGCACTGAGGAGAATTACACCAACAGGTATCATCAAGTGTGACGTCACGGTTAAAATAAAAGAGACGCTCACTCACACGATCCTGAGATCTTAATAGTAAACGTCCGAATAACATAAAACTCGTAAAAGTAAAAGGAGGGCTATTTCAATACTTGCTGTACAGTTGTAAATAGTGTAGTAGTATCTCGTTCAGTGCTCTTTACGTTCGAATACAATTACAGTCCACATTGCTTGTTAGCGGTGCGTTTTTGATGGTTCGCTTGTTTTGAAGAGAACCAGTGTGTATCATGATACGGATACTTTGCGCTATTACCTCGCTCTGGCGTAAGCCATAACAACATCAAATCTCGTTGGTACTGTAACATAGGAGCTCGTATAGCTATAATGTGGGCGTTTCGTGTTCACAACATAGACAGGTTTTAAGCAAGAGAAAGAGAGAGAGAGAGATGGTCTGACAGAGAGAAAACTAAATGTCATTCGATTTCGATATCGGTTACTGGTACACAAACTCTTTTTATAATGCATTATCCATTATGAAACTAACTGAGAGGGAGCTGATGGGGGGGGGGAGGAAAAAAATGAAAATAGAAAAGTAAATGCTGAGGAGACAGAGAAGAAGAACCTGGAGAGCTAATGGATTATATCTTGCTTTTCTTCTTTTTTTTTTAGTTTTCAAATGTCATCCGAGAAAACCTGGAGTGACAGACATCTCCATCCAATTCCTTCAAGTCTTTGGTTATGCTTTTTATCTTTTCTTTTGGACGTAACAAGGCTTCTTTTTTTTCTGGTTTTCTCTTTTTTTATTTACATTTACTTGCTTTATTCAACCTCTTTTTTTTTTGTTGTTGTTTCTTCCAATCCCTTATTTCTCCGACTGACCCTCAGTTGGACAGATAGAAATTCAACAGACGTACGAATACTAAAGGGGGAAAAAAAGCAAAAATTGCTTTTCTTTGTTGAAAAATAAAGGAAACCATTAGATATTTCCTTCAAGAAGAGGAAGACGAATTGAACTGAATTTATGGTATTTAGGAAACTTTATCTCAGGTCGGGTTAGAGTAGGGGAAAGGAAGGATATTGCCTAGTTTGCAGGTACCATCCCGGCATTTGATTGCTGTGACTGAGGTAAAACACTTAGTTAATTGAGATAATTCCCATAGCTTTCTGATTACCAAGATATTCGGAAAGATACGCGTTGATAAGGTACCGATCCATTTTAACGAAAAGACGAAAACAATGAGAAGAAAACTTGATATTCAATACGTCCATCACACTTTAATTTACTTCAATGTAATTTTACGTTACTATCCTGGATTTTGCAACAATAGTTCCAGTATTTTTTTTTATTATTATTGTTATTATTTTTTGCACGATCAACATTGCGTCCCATATTTGGATAATCATGTCGATGGCATGTCGGATTCCATTCTTAAGGCCTGAAGGTTTCAAACTTTAATTGTGCTCATTTTGGATTGAAAGAAACTCCTAAAAATAAAAATGTAATTCTATGATGTGCGGTTCAGACACTGTGAGGCTTTGTTGGGAAGGATTTTTGGAGTCGGTGACTTCTCCAACTTGAACATATGTCAAACCTCTTAACCGTGTACCAGTAATGATTACTTTTTACCATTTAACGTAAATATATTGAAAGAATCTCACATCTCTTCAAAGAACAAAAATCACACATTTTGCAAACAAGTGGATTGAGACATTATTTTTTTTAAAAAAGAATGCAGTCTAAATTAAGGGGAAAGTGCAAAATAGAAACGAAGAAATCTCAAAGACGGATCCATGAAGAAGAAAAGTTATTTTTGTGAGCAACGAACAAAACTGAGAAAAAAAACCGATCGTCGACTGTTTTACGAAACAAGGCTGAAACAAGATTGGAACCCTTACTAAAATTTTATATTCATAAACTTCACTGCATCCAAAAGGCTAAAAGATGTCAGGATATATGTCACGGATGAAATAATGGACGAAATAACGATAAGGTTCTATCTCAGCATTGGCATAGTGTTACAGAAAGAAAGACAAGAAATAACCCTCACTACGGGTGGTCGACCCTGAGATTTGAACCCAGGAATTCTCGATTCCGAGAGCAAGGTTTCAATTCTCACTCATGGCAACGACAAATTTGTATTTTTCAACATGTTACCATTTTCGAGTTCTCTGTATAAAGGAAACTAATATGTAAATCTAAAAATTATTATAATTGTATTGCAGCTTGTAACAGGAAAGCAAATTTTCATTTAATCACTGAGTTATTTTTTTTTTAAACTTGGGCATAGTATATTTCTTGAATGAATTTGTATTATCCTGAATATATCAAGACAGATAGAGATTTTAGTGTTATCTATACACACTCTGCCATAAATAATGAGGAAATAGGAATCAAAATTATTTAATTATATATAAGAATAATATTTTTATCGTCCTGAGCTTGAGATGCCTAAAGGCCATAAATACATTAAAAAAGTTTTTTAAATATAACACAAAAGGAACAAAAATAAACATTTTATAAAAACAGAAACAAGGAAAAAAGAATACTTTAAAATTCCATTAACGCTACAGCTTGTTTTTCCGTGATTTTAAACCAAGATTTAACCTCGAAAATAAATCAACATTTACATTCATCCATTACATTCTTCCCCCCACCACCACCAACAAGGCTTTAGAGTCACCACTATCACCCATACACCCCGTACTTAACCCTGCCTCACGCTGACAGAAAAAAAAAAGTAACACCGCTAGTTAAGAGCACCAGGAAACGAACACATACATGATCATATTATACATATACAAACCGAATTCTCCCAAGGGATCTATTGGACCAATGAAATGCTGTTCAAAACAGGACATGGGAAACAACAGGACCGTTGGGAAAAACCTTTAAATATCAAATGAGACTTAAAATGGTAGTATCGTAAATTACACGGTTTATCCCTCGAGCCGTAAATTTTCCGTTGTGTCATCTCTAAATAGTGGCAACTCAACTTTGAATCGACAGAGAGCGCAACGAGCTACGAAAGCGTTATTTTTAGTTATCCTTATCTTTTTCTTTTACAAATTTCAAAATAAATGTCCTCAACTGAAATAACAAAAAAGGAAGAAAAAGCGTAGTAAACAATTCCACCTGCCTCTTTCTCTCCGTCTACTCTTTACGATGTATTTAATTAAATAACCACATACATGTATGTGATACAGAATTCCTATAAATGTGTTGTGTTTCATGTCAACATAGATTTTAACGTTACGATTTTGAGATGTGCGTCAGGGTACAAATGACTCCGTCTTTGGAGATTTAGTAGCAGTACGTAGTTATGCAAAAACAGAAGCTACATCAACGTGGAATAAACAAAACATGAAGTTAGCGCTGTGATTATGCGAACAATCGCGAATGCTCCGAGAGTTACTGATTGCATCTCAGATTCTTTTTATATAAATAGGTTGGCAACAGTGAGGACTGCTTTGCTTCAGGATGGGAACCCGTACAATATCTTCCTGCTGTGTTGCATAATGTTTATGCCAAGTTTGGTGTTGTTACATCTAACGTAACGGAAACATTTAAAAAAAATGAATTCTTAAAATAGGTTTGCAATACTGACAATACTTTGGGACGTGGAAATCTGCAATATTTATTGATTCTGTCATGTAATATTCCAAACTGCAATTATGTCAAGTTTGGTGTAGATAGGTCTAACAGAATAAAAGCAATTTCAAAAATATTTTTAAAAAGTTGGTTGGCAATACTGATAAATTTTACAAAACAAGGCTGTTCCGGCGGCACGGCCTGAGCCTCAGATGCCTAAACACCATAAATAAATTCAAATGCTGGCGGCTCTAGCCAAGAACTTCCCAACGACACCTCAAACAACAGTCTACACTTGTGGTTGCTGAGTTTTAATTTTTAGACATGGACGGACGGATTGGGCGGGATTATAAAGTCTATTTTTGTTAGCTATAATAGCAAGGGACCTAAAATGCGTCGAAATTAAGTTCGTGTTTCTGAATCACATCCAAAGGTATGAATGAAGTTTACTTTATAATGTCATCCTCTTTGTATTATTTAAAAGGTAATATGTGAAGTAGTGTTCATACCTAAAACCTACAACTTGATAATATTAAAATATATAATGTATAATGAATCTTTGTTCTAAATAATAATAATGATAATATTAATTCAAGTAAATGGAAGTTTTATTGTGTGTATGACTACACTGCAAATCAAACTGTCCTTCTTTTATCATTTTGTGCAAATAAAAATAAATGAACTATTGATCATTTCTGTGAAATTTGAATGTGCAAAACTATGAGAAAATGGACTTTTATAAGCTAGATTCGATAAACACACAGTTCCGGTTTCCTATGAAAGATGTAGCAGACCAGTGATTACGCCAGACCTCCCCTTGTGGGGGCTTACCCACTCAAAATCTCGACAACACCCCCCCAACTTTAAAATTTTTGCTGTGAAAAATCGATAGAAACGGTTCACTTACACCCTCCCAATACTGATTTTACACCCCACGAAACTGAAAATCCTGGCGGAAAACCTGTAGAAGACTTTGGTAAAAGTGGTAATAACAAGTGAACCATGAAGCTGCAGTACAATCGCCACGTTTTTCTTTCAAGTGTAAATTCAAGACATTTGATGCAAAAGTGAGTATTTTTTTTTACAGTGTAGTAAATGTGTGTATTGTTTGTGAACAAAATAGCATGTATATGCCTATCTGTCTAAGTAACTGACATTCAATCTCTTAGTGCTTACAAAAACTTTCAGAAAATAAAATCATGGAAAAAGCACAATAAGTCTCAAAACTATTGTAAATAATTCAACTTTAAAAGAGCAGGAAAATGTTTATTTGAAGAGACACTGATTGTTTACGAAGAAGACAAACGACTGTGGATCGCTATTGAACGTTCACATTCAAATATTCTGAAGCAATTCGCAAAGAAAAGCTTTAAAAACCTCTCATTTTATCAGATTAAACAAGAAATGGCGTAGCAGTCCATCTCTGTATTGGATACAGTATAGTTTGTTCGTATAGGAGTAGAAAGAAAAATGGAAACCATGGCCTGAATCCAATTTACCGTTCAAGCATTCGGGTTTAACTAAGGTACACCAGGAGGGAACGCTCTATTAAGATAACGTGAGCAAGATTCGAACCTGAGACGCATTCTCAGCTCTGATCAGTGGCCCCGACGAGTTTCCACTAAACTACAAGCGCTGATATGGAGATGAAGTCAGTTTATACACTATAAGGAAAATACCTATGTATCTCTGAAGCAATGGTCTACGTAATTATAATTCTGCAATCATTTTATTTCACTAAAATTTTAATTACAAATAAACTGTTATTAAGTTTAGTGAAAAGTACATACAGCTTATACGTAACTAAGCCAAATCATTTTCTTCTTAAACCATTGCGTAATCTTTCTTTAAAATTACAAGATAAATTCTAATGTAGCATTTATACCTCACGTCATTACTTATTCATGTTCTGAGTATACCAAATGGATTATTCACGAACGAAATAATGAGGCAGTGACAGATATATTCTCAGAACACCTAAAAAAACTATAAAAGGAAAACATTTGGCACACAGCCTAAAAATCGCTGTGCCAAAAGTCCGTTTTGCTCGATGATCAATATTTAGTACCGGTAGATGGCACTGAGTTTTAATGTTCCTTTACGTTTTATATGTGCTTACTTTCTCCTCTATGTGTATACAAATACATGTTATAAAATATGAAAACAAAAAGAAAAAGGGGAAACGTTTCTTGAAAATTTTTGTGAGTTTAACAACAATAGGTATTCTACTTTATAAGAAAAGCTCTCGTGAATAGTGTGAGTGATAGTAAGAAGCAAGTTGTTAGATGAGGGTTAGTGAGGACAACGCAAAATTAACCTATTGTTGGTGTATTAGCGTGCTATTCTGTATAGTAGACGTGCAGAAGAGATTAGTAAGTGTATACCCATTGTAGGACCGACGGCATTTCTCAGTGTCGGAGGGTGCGGGTGATGCAGTCATTGCATAGAGACTGATCATCCATTTCACTCACTCTATTTCTCCCATCACTATTTCAACATGCCGAAGCCAACATCATTAAGCTCAAAACGTATGCCACAACGCGTCACGCAATCACCATCTATACCAACTTTTAAAATGACAACTGAAAGTATCAGCAGCAAACACTCACGTAGCTTCGACCAACTGTCTACTAGTTCATGATCTACGACCCCAATACAAAGCTCTCACTCTCCACCATCCAAGAAGACACATCACATCAGTAACGCGGCATCAGATTCTGATACAATGAACGTCACCGACCATTTCAAACTTCAAAATCTCCGCTCCATTCGTTTCTACTAACCAAGTATGACCGAAAATACCAAACTCCAAAGTGCCTTCTTCTTCAACAGCTAATGAAATAGATTCCTAGACACATCAGTGAAATCATTCCTACTAAGAATGGCACCATAATCAAGTAACCAGATTTAAATCTAGCAAAAAACTATTCGCAACAAATACCGTTTTGAAATATTCGGCAAGCAAGCACGCTCATCAGGAATAAAAAAGGGTTTCCGCCAAGATTTTCAGCTTCGGGGGGGGAGGGGGGGGTAAAGTAAAAAAATTGAAAGGGTATAAGTAAAGTTTTGTACGGTTTCTATCGATTTTTCACACCAAATTTTTTTAAGTTGGGGCGTGCTGATGAGAATTTGGGGGTAAATATTCCCCACAGGGGGGGGGGGGGGGCTGGCGGATTACTCAAATCCCACTTAGCTAAGGTGAGGGAGTACCGGTAACTCTTGAAAGGGGTTAGTCGCAACGGTGGCTAGCGAAACGCAAACAAAAAAGTGAGTGAGGTTAAGGTTAAGCACGTTCCAAGCGCTAATTGCATTATTATTATTTTGAAGTAAAATAAGGACTTGACTTGATAAAATAAGAACTTGACTTTTACACCACTATTTTCAACTTTCATTGCATCGCAAAAATCTTATTGCATCGTAAACATTAGCATTGCATATATTTCTTCCTTTATAATTCTAAACATGCTAGTTAGTGAAAGGGCACTAGATGGGGCCTAAGGAGTTTATCCTTTAAAAATTAAATTGACTTAATTTACTTAAAGTTATTGTGATCATTCTTACTTATTTTATTAATAGCTTAGCGTTGAACTGATTCTTAGCTATTCCCATAGACGTCTTTACATTTAAGCTATGTCAGGTAAGGTTAAATACAACAACTGCAGTAATATTGTTTTGTTTCCAATATAAAAGAGCTTATGAGTTTCTATTGAATATAAACTCTATCCAAATAAGACATATTCAGTATCATGAATCCGCAATTGTAGATATGTTTCTATATGTTCAGAAATAAAATATTTGGTTGGACAACTGTTATAGTGGATTTGCGTATTTCATTTAAGATTAAAAAAAATACATCACTTACGTTCTGCGTATTTCATTTAAGATTTTTAAAAAAACACATCACTTACATTCCCACCTACCTACAGCAACAGAATCCACACACAAAAAAAAAAGAAATACCAATAAAGTTAATACTTTTATTTATCAACATAAGAGTGAAAGTTACAATTAAAACATGAGCGCATAGTTGAAACTTGAAGACGAGTGAAGACTAGTTGGAAATCAAGTAAAGCGGGAGAGCGAAATAAAAGACGATCAGGGTGTGATATGTTTGACAAAAATTAACACCTATTTTTTTGTAACATCTTGTAAGTGTAACCTGTTTCATTATTACACATTTTAGTCGATAAGGACGGGGAGTTGTCTATCTTTAACATTCTCCTGAATACATTTAATCGCACGATGTGACTGACTGGAAACAATGGAAAATATATCCCTTAACTCGTAGATTAGAACATTGGTTTTCAACCGCCGGTCTGCGGACCGGTACCGGTTCTTGAAAAATTAATACATTTCATTATTTAACAATTATTTTTGTAGATTTCGAAGGTTCAAAATTGAGATTAAAGTTTACATTTCCTTCCGAAAACAACCAGAATCTGTAGATGCATCGGCATCTTTTGAACGTCAAATAATTATGTAAGTTACTGGCATCTTCCCCGCTCTGGTAAGCCCCTGATACGCCTGTTCATGGTTAGGTACGCGCAGTGCTGACCACACAGTCGTTACTCAGGTGGACGTCGTTCCACCAAACACGGACAGATGGCGTTGGGGCAGGCTCAGGGCCTATAGGTCTGTTACGCCAGTGGTTTTTTTTTGTACTGGCATCTTCCCGGTCCTTGAATTTTTTTCTTGTAGTCTGCCGGTTCGTGAGTATTAAAAGGTTGGGAAACACTAGATTAGAAGGTACACTGAAACATCATGCTCGATGAGACAGTGTTACGTCGAAAAAGAATTCTGCTTTGGTATAGTTGTAATTGAATTGAATCTTCAAAGTTCTCTACATCGCGCATCTGACTACGAATCGCGCGGTCCGGGCTCAAATGCCGGCCAGGACACTGGAGACTTTTTTCCCCAGTGTTCCCATGTCTGGCGTTCTAAGCTGCATTCAGCTTCATATCACTACCATAGCGTTAGTGAATTAGATGTCATGCGAGCAATCGGAATTGAGCCTGTTAAGTCGTATCCATATACCCAAATGGCTTGTAGGAAAGGTCTGAGCGCAGCTGCAGACAGATTCTGTGGACGATGATAAGAAAACTTATAGCAGGATAAATAAAACCGACGATATAGTTTCACAGACTTACACACACGAGAAATATGCTAACAAGCAGAGAATTTTAGAGACAGTCTTTGTTACACAAATTAAACATGAACACTGATTAAACTGAAATGAGCGTTTAAAACTAGTCGACAAAAACAACATTAAATAATTATTTGATGGAAAAGAACGGTTTCCTTTGTTCAATGTATAAAATTACTACTAATGACGAAATCAATGCTAGAACATAATTAATTCTTTGTATACAAACAAAGCAGAAATATGGCATTTACCCTTCTGCCATCTATTGAGCTTTTTCATCACTTTAATTAATATCATGAAACAAAGTTACAACACAAATACATAATAATAAATAATTATATAAACATAGTTTTCATGTTGGTTTTGATCTTTCTAGATATTAATCATTACATTCTTTATTTGTTATACGTTTGTACCAACAATATCATTTTCACATGATTATCACCAGATGCACTATATTGTTCGTAGCTCAGTCAATTAAAAAAAAAAGGTTATTACCGAGAGATCGCCCGAATTTTATCACTGCTCCCAGCAAATTCTACTTCGTTCAGTGGCGGATCGTGAGCCAAAGAGCTATCAAAACACTCATACGTAAATACAGGGGTGATATTTGTCATCGAAAGAGGTAGGGGGCACATGCATACTAACACCTATTGGAGTACTAGAAATAAACAAAAACTAAATACATTAGTTTTCCCCCCCTACATGAACCACATGTGAGGAACCAGGGAAAATACGCGAGGTACCGTGAAATTTCTCCTTTCCACTCCTACAAATAACCCCCAGCAAACAAAAATTTTCAAACTTTCAAAAAAAAAAAAATTAGAATCGCATCTTCTGTACAAAGAATGATCTATCGTATCCATGCTGAGCTCCTTAAATATAAGTTAACTCAAATACATAAAACTAGCTCTTTGAACACCTTGTTTAGTCCACTAGAAATATGGTGTGATACATAGAACAAATTGGAACAAAGAAATTCTTGCACACAGCTAACCACCCAGTATATCTTCGCATATAACATACTTAAAATTCGACAAAATCCGTTCAAGGGCAATGTCCAAAAATGACAATCCAATATGTTCCTTGAATAGTTCCCTAATTTAAGCAGGTACTATTAGATCATTATAGTCCGGAAGGCAGTGGGATCCACATACACACCCCCTTCACCTTGGGGACCAGTTTATTTTTACACCTTACAACGTAAATAAAATCTATTGCGATGTCCCTAAAAAGAAAACGGGGTTTACACCAAAATGGCGGCCATTTCTGTTGTAAAATTGGTAAAAGGCTTTCTCTGCTCTCTCTGTCTCTCTCTCTCTCTCTCTCAAAGAGGCCTTGTGTTGTGAAAGAAAATCTTTTAACTCACTCCTACTTCAAACCCGGCAGTGTATTACTTGTCTTTGCCCAAATAAACCGTAATTTTATGATAACCACCCCCACGAATTGGGGTCTGAGTCCCGAAAAAGGGCGACTGAATAATGCAGGTTCATAAAGTACGTCATATGGGGTAGCAAATGAAAAGATTTTTCCGATTGAAGATGAAGATGAATTATTTTCTTCAGAAAAGGATTTTAAGGATTCCAAATTTGTAGCAAAAATGAAACTTTAAGAAGCCAAAACCACTTTTAGTCAGGAAATTGATCAAAGGTCTTTTCAAAGTTAATTTGTAACCAATGGTGTCCTCAGAAGACAGAAAAGAATTCAGGCCATGAATCACTTCCTGAATTTATTTCATTTAGTTGCAGAAAAGCATGCAGCAGTGTGTGTGGGTGCAGAAAAGCAGGACTCCACTGCTAATCGAAAATGTGCCTCAAGTTGTTATCGATAGTGACACCGAAGACGGAGACACTCCATCATTGATTGAGCGTTTAGATGAGGAGGTAGCAAATTATATTTTAGAAATTGAATAACTTGAGGATGTTATAGTGAGCTTGAAGGTTGAAGAGATCACTCAAACTTCTTGTAAGCAAAGAAAATGTTAAGTATTGCTGTTACTATGTTTTCATAGGACTTCAAGTTTTTCATTATTGTAACATGTTTGTTTTATGGCACTCCTTATTTGTAAGTGTTTTAAACTATAAGTTGCAATCAAAACAAAACGCTCCTGACGCCATATGTTTTCTATAGGATTTAAGGTCGTTTAGTTTTGATCGCAACTATACCTAAATTTTGAAGAATCTTGAAAACTATTGGACTGAGGAAAGCCATTTTACAACCAAATTATAGCAGCTGAATAGCAGAAATGACAATGTATACCGTAAAACCCGACATTTAATAAATATCACGTGAAAAACAAAAAGGTCATTTTCGAAGTTTTTTTCAATATTGCTGCGCGACCAGCTGCACGCCGAGGTCGAAAACTTGGATTTTTAATAAGGTTCCCAACATTGTTGGACCAAGGTAAGTCCTGCAATACATACTATATAACACAACATCCAGAATAAGTTTTAAAAATTATCCTAAAGCAACTTTTAATTGAAGTTAATTAAAAATGCCATGTCCAAATGTTTCCGGAGTCGACATTTTGAAAATTGCAGAAATAAATGTGTTCCCATGATCGGATTTTGAGTATGTTGCACTCTGGGGGTGTTATTTTTCGTATAATGTTGGAGACTTTTTTAAAATTTGTTTTTGGGTCAATGTTAATTCAATGGCACAAGTTATTAACTTGCAATTTTGGATTGTTTTTTTTTTATTTTTATCGGAAGGTAGTTCAAATGTTTAAAGAACAATTCTGGATGTATCACTTATGGTCTACCCTCCTTTAGATATCTGTGAACGTTGGAATTTCTTTTCCCGTTTGAAATAAAGTTCACTCTCCCTTTTCTGCTGTAGCGGAATGCTGCTAAATCGTTAAATGTTTTGAAATATCTCCCAGGCAAAAAAAAAAAAAAAGAGGACTATGTAACTAGAGAAAAATATATATTAAAATCAGGATTCCCGTTTTCTACCCCATCTTGTAAGATTTTTTGATACTTAAATACATCTTGTATCCGATACACGCCAACAAAGAAAAAAAAAATAATCCGATCAAATGCTAACATAAACGAGTATAGCCTTGGTTGATATAATTGTTTGTTTTGTCGCTAGGAGGTCCTTGTTTCAAAGCTTGTTCATGGTATGTTTGACACGACAATCTATAATATGAAATAACCACGTCACTTTGAAATATCTGTTCAACTGTAGAAAATTAATGAAAGTCCATTACTCAACTCAACCTGTTATGCTATTGATTCTGACACGCATGACACATATTAGTAATAAAAAACACAATTTCTCTCTTCAGTCATTTTACCAAACCATTATCCCTACTATTCAATCACTTTCCATTTTCCAAATCACTCTTGCGTTTCTTTATTGCGAATTCAACACACAATGACAGCAGCATTTTGCGCTCTTCCTTTTTGCTGCCAGATATAATAAGGCTATAGTGCTTTTCATTTTTAAAAAAAGCTAATTCCAGTTGTTCAAGTGTTACTGTTCTTCAAATAACTTTTCTCTTCAAGCGTGCTTGATCTAATAGTTATGGACGAGGAGTTCGTATCGGCGCTGGAGAGGAACCCACCTTCGAATCCTTCTGCCGACTGTACTGACTGAAGCTTTCCAGTTCCAACTTTCACTAGGCGAATGCCGGTATAGTACATAGCCAATACCTGTCCCCATAAAAGTACTAGCCAAGGGAGGTCATCATTCAATTATGTGACAGGCCCTGAGGTTAAGTTTTACTACATACACACAATAAAGACACCGTAGTGACTTTGATCTTAACAGAAGGTACCATCGCAGCATTTTTCTGGTGACTGAAGGAAACCAAACGAACACTTCAGTCAAAATGAGCGAATTGGAGATTTGAGGCGAAGCTTTCAAGTATATAAGATTACTTCAATGTACAATTTTGTGCGTAAACCATGTCATTCATGACCAATTTCTTTTTACATTCCTGATTATATTAATATACACTTTGATCCTCTAAGTCTCTTGCTTTTATGAAGATAAGATTTTAAAATATTTGTTAATTTAGTTTTAGAAGTAAAGTCAAAATCATGCGGCTACACGAGAATATTATATTGTAATACTATATGTAAAAATAATGGACAAAGCTTATAGAAAAGAATGCAGTATACACTTTCAAAAGCATTTTGATAAATAGTTGCGACACCTAGTATTCTCTGCACACACCAATTAGCATGCCTTATCGTGGTTCCGATTTCAAATTTAGTTTTCAAATGGTCAAATTTCTGGAAGATTCTCATAAAAGCGTACGGTAATCATTTTTTACTGTTAATAATAATAATCTCACGCGGCGGAAAAACTGATACCAGAAACAGATGACTTCATGCAGGTAATATGACCAAATAATAAAAGAAAAACACTAGGCCTACATGAAATAGATACGACAGTGAAAAATTGTGTAATTAAGAAAGAAAAAAAGTATGCTTTACCACTCTCCTGTGGTGGGACGTCACCCCGCAAATTCTCCAGACCAACCCTCAACTTAAAAATTTTTACGGTCAAAAATAAATCAAAACCGTGCAAAAAATTCCACTTACACCTTCCCAATTATGACTTTACACCCCACCTCTAAACTGGAAAATTTGACAAAATCCCTGGCTCTGTTACATAACCACAACTCAGCATATCACAAGATGTTACATATCCACTCATGGTCCACACGGAATACGAGTATGTAGGAAGGCACTACCGAGTAGCAGGAATTGATTAGAAACTAGAAAATAAGGTCAGAAGATGAACCTTATTTTAAATTCAAACTAGAAGCCGAAGAAGAAAACAAAACCAGCATACTATGATAGGAATCGAACCAGATTAAAAGACAGAACAACCAACCCCAATCAACTAGACATGATAGTACGCGTAACTGACAAAATAAACGACTATTCCTTATAGATGTAGCTATGAATTTTGGAAAAGGCATAAAGACAATTAAGAGAAGTAACTGGCACAGAAAGACGAAGAACAGTGGGAAAAGAAGCAGGTGGCACCAATATCTATAGTAATGGACACAGGAGATAGACGCCAGGAATCAAGAACTCTCCACCTTGGAGCAGTAATCAAAGAAAATAATAATAATAACACAAATATAGTCCGCAGTACTTGAAATTTAACATCTGTTCAAGTCGTCTTTTTACAATTTTGATAACTAATGTAGTTCATTTTCCACCAATCCCAGGCTTTTACGTTTAATAAATGTTAATCCCCATCCCAAGTTCTCCAGGGTCCTTATTAGATATTCCTTAATGATATTTCATGTTCAAGAAATTTGTTTTTGAGAATTAATAAGAAAAAAATATCCATCAACGCAATTACTATGAAACAGCATTAACTTCAAAACCAATTTATATAATTATCAAACATGAATTATACTCAGATCCCATACTAATTTCCGTATATGTGTAATTACATCCATTTCCCTTGTCCAAATAATACTGAGTGGGTACTAAATTGACTGAGTGTTAGATACTTACGATGACCAATGGGCAAGTCAAACATCTATGTTGAAACACATCCATTATCTCTAATAAACTAATTAATATCAGTCTGACAGCTGGATTCCAAGCACAGGAAATGCTGCGTAAGTCGTAAATCACAGACTATAATGAAATGACTGACTCCCTTCATCAAGCGCGGTGGTTCTCCAGGTACGAAACATGAATTTCAATGCGTGGTGACTTCCACATCCATCTACCGTTATGTAGTTTAATTATAACAACTGTCATATCTGTGTAGAAATTCTAAATATGTTACGATAGATGGCACTAGGAGTTACTACTTTTTCTTGACAGTCAGAATGAAAAGTCAAGGTACAAAAATAAAAGTTATAATGCAAGCCTTATTGATGACTTATTTCTTTCTTTAACATTTCATAAACTACTACCGCTAACTGGCAACAAACAGAAATAATAATATAGTTTCCATAAGCTCTCTTAAAGTATATTTTAAGACGTTTCATATTAAGATAGGAATCTGTGGACCTCATAGATACAGACAGTTATTCAGCTTTTTCAATATCTTCAGTAAGTAAGTGTCTCTTGGTTACAATTCTTTTATAAATTATGTGTTCTCTAGGTATTTTACATCATCACCAAAACAAAGGAAGAGGAGTCTTATCACTACGACACTGTACGTATGTTGTTCTCTCTCCTACATCCGTTAGCCCGAATCTTTAGCCCCCACCTAATTAGATTTTACACCTAGTCTAAAAGGAGTAACCCCCAGACTTGTCTTCGTAATCACAAGTCACCTAAAGACACCACCTTTGTCTTGTCACAGATAAATTACTTAACGGGAGTGTTTAAGATGCAAATGAGTAACCCGTATCAGAAGTTTCGATTACAGGCTTCCTTGTTCCCTGGTACAATGAATTAATATCAGTTTAATAAAGAAATATTTATAAGTTCTGCATCCGGGTTTACAATTATTTTTTTTATGAATGGCAGTCCAAATTAAAACAGTTCTCATTTTTTTTTTCCTGGCTGAGAATTGAAATCGTTCTTGACCTTAATAGATAGAATTATCCAACATGAAGGGTCATAGGGAAAAACGATGAAACACTATTTTTTGGTCATTTTCGAACTAATGGTGTCATATGTTATTTCACAAGGTGTACTACAATGGTGCAGACAGTGTAGAGGAAATAACAATGAGAATGAACCGAGAAATGCATTTCAAAATACAGCCTAAAGGGAAAGAACGATGAAAAAACGGTGGTAGCCTTACTGTCTTTTTTTTTTTTGTGCCTCAGTTGCTTAGAAGAAAATATTATCACCGACATGACGTAGGTTCTAACACCCCTTCCACCAAATTTTATATTCTTTTCTAGACGGCTAGAGCTGCCTATACATATACGCTTCTTAAAACCCGTTTGATCACACCTTTTTGGGGCGGGGGGGGGGTTAAAGTGCATAGATTAAGTTTGCACGTGCACATGAAATGTACCAGAAGCTCACATAATTTTTTTTACAGTGTATGTACGTACAAAACAGAATAAAGAAGAAACAGAACTTAAAAAGAAAATCGATATAGAAAAAAGTGGATAATTTTAGTAAAATGAAAAATTATTTCATGAAACAAGGCTACTATGTTGACTGACTGCTCAGCTTTCTTTCATCCTTGTAAATAAATACGCCATGTAAAAGAAGGAAAACATTTATGCACGAGAAAGCATCAAGAAAGACAGGAGGAGAAAAAGAAATACAATAGAAGAAAGAAAAACAGAAAAATAGGGAGAAGATATGTTGTTCGTTATCTCTGTTGTCTGTGTGTCTCCGTTGTCTATACGCTCCCCTTGTTGCAACAAACACGCCAGCAAAGCATAAAGTGAAAAAAGAAAGAAGAAAAAGAGGATGACGTCACTGTCATGGCACGTGGATTAAGAATGCTAAGAACTTTCTCGTTGCGAAAGAGAGGGGAAAAGAGAAAAGGATAAGAACTAAGAACGCCGAAGGATTTTCAACGATGGAGACGAATGACAGTGGTTTCTTCCTGGCCTGACCTGCAGATAAACCGAAGCTCTTTGGACAACAAGGTTTTAGTGTCACAATATACAGACGGAGAGAAGAAAACTCTTATGCTCGGGTAGTCTGACCAGGATTCAAACCAGAAATGGGGAAGAAAAAGAATATAGTTGTCAATCCTATATATGTTTTAAATAGAAAGTTTTTTTTTTTTACTTTGTCAAAACAATTTTATTTTATTTTTTTCTGCAGTATAATCTTGTAACAATTTGGTCATTTAATATTGAATATTAGTAGGTTTTTCTAGCCATTTGTTTCTAGCTGATCATCACAAGTAAACTGATGTAAACAGAAAAAGAAATTTCATTGGCTAGGCTCTGTTTGGTATACTCGGATTCGCAGAAAGCGACCGTGCGACTTTTCGAACTCAGAAAACTTTTCGCCGGTTCTTTTCTATACTCCCGAGTGTTCTTCACTAAGGAGTACAGTATTGATTTTGAGTAAATAACATGTACAGCCTTCGGATTGTGTCCAGGTACTCCAGATAATCCTGACAGATTTTTTTTTTTCCTTATGCTTCTCAGTTTCATCCGGAGAATATACACTGATTTTTAATTGACTCAAAAGAAAGAGGAAGAACCAAGCTATTATGTAAGAAACACACAATATGTTCATTTTTTTTAGGCACATGCAGATGTATCCTTGGGAATACGCGCACCCCAGATTGAGCACAACTAAGTAACTTATTTTAGCGTGAGTAGACAAAAAGGTGGTTAATTTAGCGTTAAGGATTAACGCCGTACTTTCTAATTACAACATAAATAAATATCCATTTTATTATCTAGTTTTCTACCCATAGCTTTAGTATTCCCCGTATGGCAGCATGTAGTATTAATCAAACCGTTTTTACCATTGAAAAGTCATGGATGCACACTATCGAAGTTTATCCGCTGAACATAAAATAAGTTTCCACAAAATATAGCACATATGTCAAGGAAATACTTACCTTCAGATTATGCATAAACAACAATTAATGTTAGCTATTTAGTTCATAAAAATAATTGTTAAATTTTGAACACAACAATATTTATATTTAAGAACTTCCATATTTCAAGGGATTATCTATTCTTGCTGTGATTCAAGATAAGAAACAATAATTCCTTAAGTAGTAAGCCTTCATAATAAAATACAATTCAATCATGATAATTTTTCATTGCCATTCGTAACCTTGGTTGAGTATGCGTAATATTTCCCAATTTGCAATAGGTTCTGGGTTCGAACTATGATTCCATTTCATCTACCGAATCATAATCAGACATTAGTAGTAATTTGTGTTTGCAAATTCAAGCCTTTTTTTAAATAATAATAATAACAGTAACATTCATATCTTCCGTAACTTGTTCTACAGGTTACCATATGAATAATCCATTAAAATAGCATTCCGATAAATCCTTAAAAGTAAGTAGGACACTTTAAGAGTGGATACGTCGAAACATTCAATCAGTGTTGCCTAATACAGAAAATCACATCATTGCAAACAGATAAACCATCATTATTATCATCATCAGTGTTATACTTTATGTATTTATCGTGTAAGTATATTTGAAGTGTGTGTGTGTTAGTAAAAGTCTACCTTTGTGTGTCTTGTATTTGTCTGTGTTTAAAAGTAAGTCTCAAAACAGCAATGTTTATGTGTGTGTGTGAAAGAGTGAGTGAGAGAGACAGTCAGAGAGAGAGAGAGAGAGAGAGAGAGAGCCAAACTTGCTGGTAGTGAGAGTAGACTGCTGGCTGAAAATAACAACACTTTCCCATTTGTGACTTCGTCGACAGACATTTAGAGTGACAAGAACACACAGCGATTGCAATTTGCCACGCTATGCTAAGACCTTAACTCTTCCCCTTCTCTTTCTCTTTCATACGAACACACACACACTTTGCACATACCACATGCACGTCTTCGTAGCTGCTGCAGGTAAACAATCAAGAAACAAATGCGGACTGTCTTCCGCATACATGCAAGGAATAACCTACAAAAATAAATTACTTCCTTTATTGCTGACTTTTCTCTTTTCATTTTCTGAATAAAACTAGAAGAAGCAAAACAAAAGAAATCCCATTTTATTTTATTTCTATTTCTTTAACCTTCTCTATGTAATTTTCTCGAAAGTCATTACCAAGTTCTTCCCCCTTTTCCTTTCTTAGGGAGATTATTGTTTGAGATCCAACACAAGCCAATGTTTACTGTTGCGGACTCCGGAATGACACTGCAGATGGACTCAGGTTTGATTCTCTCAATTTGACCAGGAGAATGGCGGGATGGCATAGACCAAGGTCTTGGTCGTTACATTCTCGAATCTTTACCCGTAACTGCTCGTCAAGGGACATCATTCCTCAGACTTGTGAAGGGCTAACGGCCTTTCCAATGTACATAACAAAAAATTAAATCTTAATAAAGTACCTCTATTACTTTATCCAACTGGAAGATGCGCTATGAAATTGACTAACCTCTAGCGTCCCTGCGTGTCATATATGACACATTTGTCTTTTTTTTTTTTTTTTCTTAGACGCGGGGAGTTCGGTCGGGAAATGCTGCCTGCTGTGTTGTACTACGTACAATCTGCGCTGTTTGCGTGTCACTTGTTCGATCATGTTGTCTTCGCCGGTAGATGGCAGGAAGGATTTAAAGTTATCAAATTAAAGCACGTGAAGCATGTTTTCAAAGAGAGAACGAAGAAATAGAAAATTATGGTATTTTAATTTAAAATTGGGTCAATAATATTCTGTAATATCTGTAGAGAAGAGAGAAGAAAATTAATACACGAAATTTCTGTGTAGTTGTGTACTTTTTCGATGTGAAAATCAACATTTATCATATATGACACACGGGGAAGCTACGACTACATTTGAGACAGATTTCATAGAATGTTGCTTTACGAGTTTCTTGATGTTCTTGTATGGTTTGTTCAAAATAAAACATAGTTTGACTCTAAAACCTTTGTAATATTTTTAAATATGTCCCTTCAGAGATTCTTTCAGGATTTTGAAGTGGGGGAGGCGGTAGCCTAATTTCTTCCTGGGGGTGTACAGAATTCAGTCCAGTGGAAGGGCACTAGTATTGTCTGTTGGTGGTGCTGATTAAAAATATATGAGGTGTTCAGGATTTTGGGGGGTTAGGGGCTAAAGTGGGTGTCGGATAATCTCTGCCTTATATTACAAGTTACAATGAAGTGCCAAAAGTCTTGGAATACCTACCTAATAACGTGTGGAACCCCTCGAGCACTGGGAAGTGCAGCAACTCAACGTGGTAGGGCCGGCCGGGTGGTCGAGCGGTCTGCGGCGGTAGGCTATCGACTCAACGGTCCCGGGTTCGAGTCCCGGCAGGGGCATGGGTGTGGATTTTAACACTTAACAGCTAAAGGCAAATCGTGACGGGCCGAAGTCCAAAGTTACTAAAGTGGCCCATATAGAAATAAAGTTTACCAAAGTTTATCAACGTGGTAGGGACGCGACTACTCGCTGGTAGTCTGCTGGAGGGATATTCAGGCATGTAATCTGGATTGTTGTCCAAAATTCGGTGGTTGTTGCAGGTGGAGGATCCTGGGAACGAATAACCCGTTCGATGATATCGCACATGTGCTCGATAGGCTTCATATCGGGTAATCCTGGGGGCCATGTCACGCGTTGCAAGTTGACAAAATGTTCATCAAACCAGACGCGTATCATTGCGATATGGCGCATTGTAATCCTGGAAAACCCCACTGCTGGCTGGATACACAAAGTCCACAAAAGGCTGGAGATTGTCACCAAGCAGCTGAAAATAGCGCTCTCCGATCAATGTCTGGTTCAAACGGACCAGAGGACCCAAACCATGCCAGGTAATCACGCACCACGCCATGACGGAGTCGCCACTAGCTTCCACAGTGCCTTGTTGACAACTTGGGTCCATGGGCTCATAGAACCTGCGCCATATCCGGAACCTACCATCCGCGCGTACCAATGGGAAACTTATCTCATCTGACCACGCTACACGTTGCCAGTCCTCTAAGACCCAATTTACGTGTCCCAGAGCCCATGTGAGTCGCAGTCGCCGATGGGCAGCGGTTAGTACAGTACGTGTGTCGCTCTTCAGCTGTGATACCCCATGGAGACGAAATTGCGCTGCACTTCTGAGACTCATTCCTGGAACGTCCTGCATTGATTCCTGTTGTCAGATCACGCACTGTTGCTTGTCTGTTGCCCGGACAAGTCTGCCCAACCGTCGCCGTTCAAGTCATTCAGCAGCAGTAATTCTATTACACGTGCTAAGATTCCATTTATTATATATGTTCATTATTCTACGGAATCATATCACTAGTGAGCATTAGAACGTTTTGAGTAAATGCTATTACGTATGTTCATTAAAATCATGACAAAATATGTGTTACTAATCATTAGATATTAATTGTAACTTGAACACATTATACGAGAGATAAAACAAGGTTTATAGATTGTTATAACCTAAAAATGAAAGCAAATTTAAATCCACATTTTTTTTGTATGGATTGTCTTGATAGCGACCCAATGTGTCATATATGACACATGACATATTTCCCACAATATAGTGCAAAAAAAAATATGCAAAAATGTCATATTTATGTCCCAAGAGTAGATCTCAATATATGTTTTCATACTTTCTGTCAAAACTTTAGCGTCAGGACGCTAGAGGCTAGGTAAGTCAATAAGAATCGAACCAAGATCGCGTTACTGTAAGCCAGTTCGTCTACTACTGCGTGAGCTATAAACATGTGCATATCAAGGCTTAATATTGTCCTCCTCAGTAACCACTACTGTTACAGCTTCGTTGAACGCAGGCATGCACGCACGTACGCATCTCATTGCAGTTGTGCCAGATGTTATTCTGTGGGATAGTATTCCACGCCTGTTGAACGTGAACGATCAGTTCGGCAATACTCGTTGCTGGCTGCAAATGAGCCCGGAGATTGATTGCAATCATTGTCTCCCACATGTCCTATGGGCGAAAGATAGCCGACGAGAATAGCACGTTCACACGAATAGTATGCGGCTGCGATATGAGGACGAACGTTCTTGTGTTGCAAGAAGTCTCTTCCGAAACAACCTGTTCATCAGTGGTAGCACAACAGGTTAGACCACTATTCTGACGTAACTTTTAGCCGAGATATTAGTCTATCCAGGCTGTGACGCTGTAATTTACAGGCAGCCAAAATTACTCGGCTAGAAGTACTGTAAGTTTATTCCAACATTTATCACTTCGGATCACAGAGTTTTATTACTGTTCACATCCTAGAGCTCTACGGATCATAGAATTCTATTGCTTATCCTGCCAACTTCAGATCATAGAGCTCTATAACTGATATCCTGCTAACTTCGAATTATAAAGTTCTATAACTGATAGCCAGGCAACTTTTCGAAACTGTTATATACTCTTAGGACTTCCCACAATTTTGAAAAGTCGAAAAAAAAAAGTGAACGAGTGTAATGGTTTAAAAAAACAATTTCTCTGTTGCTTCCTTATCATTGCGCACAATCCTAACGTATCCACCCCCCCACCCCCACCCCCCCACAAGTTTGCAAGTAATAACGCTCGCTGCCTTGTAAACAAGGAGTTCTAGATTTCATACCCGGTGGGAACACAAGGAGTTCACTTTAAACTGTGATAACCATCTTGAAGACGCCAACTTCATCCAACAAAGGGACAAGATAAACCACCAACAGGTCACCTTGCCTAATCACCTTCGTGTCATACACCTGATTCCGGACAGAACACCTCATTCCTAATTCACCACTTTAGCAATTACTGTTTTAATTTCCAACTAGGCTGGAAAAAATGTTCATTTAAGGAACAAAATAGGACTTAAAGGAAAAGTCCACTTCCAGCAAAATAACTGTGAATTCTCCCTATTTGTAATAATAAACAAAAACAACTAACCTCTTGTAAAATGTGAGTCTAAATAAGAAATTTTAAAGTACCATTAACTTGACATTTGTATTCTCCGTCATGCACAGACTTTAACAAGTAGCACGAATCATTTGTTAAAGAGGTTAAGCTACGTCACTGGGTGGTAATGGTGTGAAAGTTACATTCAGTAACTCTCGAAGAAAAATGTGACTCCATTATATTTCTATATGGAAGTTTCATATATGCAGTAAAACGGGGAGATAGGCAGCATAACTGAGAAACGGTACTGTGTACAACAAATACAATTATCTGAAAATAGTATTTGTCCTCCTAGAAAGTATTCCGGTTCCTTGACTGAAACCTCTTTCTACAGTACGCTACAAAAAATTACTGTGTTAATTGAATGCTTTTCGATGTCTTAGGCCATTTTCTTGTGTTAAATCAACACCGTTTGTTGTGTAATTTCAGTGATTCAACACTAGGATAGTTCTAGCATGACATCCTCCTTTGTAAGATAAAAAAAAGATAAAATTTATTGTGTGGGCGGTAACAGCACTATGGCTTACGCCCGTCCCAATACGGGGAAGCCCCTTATCTTTGTCACGTCGAAACTTAGCTGCTATTTGTTTAAAATAAGAAAACTAAAACAGAAAAATTAAGAAGCTGAAGGTGTAAAAAGTCTCAAGTGAACACTTACCGGTGTAAATGGCCAGTACTATGTGTAATAAAAAACTAAAGATGTATAATGTCTTTAGCATGAGTTAAAACCGTGAAGGCTGCAAATGGGCCTTCACAAAATAAATAATTGTAATACATAAAACTGAACAGCTAAGGGACATAATCATCTCAAAGAGACGGAGATAGACCTGTCTCACGAATAAAACTAAAAACTCTCCACAACATACTAGGTTCATCCGCTAATAGAGACGCCATGTCATTGGGGAGGTTATAACGTTGTCTGAGATGATTATTTCCGGGACAATCTAATAGGACGTGACGAATACTTAAAACCACATAATATAAGATAAAATGAATTGTATGGACGGTAACAGCACTATGGCTTACGCCCGTCCCAATACGGGGGAAGCCCCTTATCTTTGTCACGTCTAAAAATAACTGTTAACTAAAATGATAAAAGCTGAAGATGTAAGCTCTTCAGAAAAATAAAATCGTAATAAAAACTAAAGATGTAGATGGTCTTTAGCAGAAAAGGTAAAAACGTGAAGGCTGTAAATATGCCTTCACAAAAATAAAATAATACTACATAAAACTTAACAGCTACGGGACATAATCATCTCAGAGAGACGGAGATAATCCTGTCTCACGGACATAACTAAAAACTCTCCGCAACGTACCTGGTTCATCCCCTAACAATGACGCCATGTCATTGGGGATGTTATAACGTTGTCTGAGATGATTATATCCGGGACAATCTAAAACCACGTGACGAATACTTAAAACCACATTGCAATTATGACAACGTGGTGGATCCAATCGGCGTAACAAATAACCGTGTGTCAGGCGACTGTGTCCTATACGTAGACGACATAAAAGGACTTCTTCACGCCTACTATCTCGGCAAGATGATTTCCATGGAGCAACAGTTACCTTAATTTCTTTCAGTTTATTAACAGCTACGTCATCCCATCGTCGCTGCCATTCATTGCGCGTAACCTGCCTATAATATATCATCATGTCCTGAAATGGGACATGCTGAATATCAATGTTAGCTCCTAAAGAGGCCTCACGAGCAGCTGCGCCTGCCAATTCATTACCATGGATACCAACATGACTTGGTATCCACGAAAAGACAACCTCCCCACCGGCAGAGCAGATGAAGTGTGTCTTACAGAGAATATCTTGCACGAGCGGATGTTTCGAATACATATTGTCGAGGCTTTGAACAACAACAACACTCTTCAACATCCTCCTTTGTGTTGAAACAGCAATGACAACACACATGCCAACCGGGTAGCCGTGCGGTCAACGGCGATAGGCCAATTATACGAAGGTCCCGGGTTCGAGTTCTGGCAGGGGCATGGGTGTGGATTTTATAGCTAAAGGGTGAATCGTGACGGGACGAAATTCAAAGTTACTAGACTGGCCCATATAAAAATAAAGTTTACCAAAGTTTATGACAACACGCATACACACTGTGTTAAATCAACGAAATCAACACCCTCTGTTGTGTTGATTTAACAGACGATGAGGCACACATCGTTAACAGTGGATTGTCTCCGTGATTTACTTTTAATTTTGGTTTCAAAATATTTGATTTTTCCACAAAATCAACATAGGCCTAGTACTTAAGGCTCCTCGCTACTCCCTTCCCCACCTTTTTAACGTTTTTAAAATATCTCAAAATCTGATAGCATTATCAAAATTTTAAGAAAATACATCTCTAGTGCTTACAAATTATTATAAATTACGATGGACAGCGATCTCGAGATCTTGTCCATTGATGAGTGATATGTTGTTAATTAAATAATGACGTCATAATCTTTGACAGCGAATTAAAACTTTGATAATACTATTAGATTTTGAAATATTTTGAAAAATGTTAAAAAGTGGGGGAGGGAGTAGCGAGGAGCCTTAAACTAACATAAGGACTCAAAACAAGGGGCAGACAGAAATTACAATAATGTTAATTAATCACTTGAGATAGTTTATGATTCTTAGTTTCTAGATATTCAAATTCAATTTCTTCGACCCTCCCCTCCCCCAAAAGATTTTCAGCATATATGTACAAAATGTTATCATCATATATTCTTGTTTCTTGATGTTTGATAACTCTTAACAAATATTTTTGTGTGTATTATTCAAAAGATACGCACTTGGTGGTTTATATAGGTGGTTGGATAACGTAAAAAAGGACAGTCGATTATTTATCCAACAAACAAATCAAGTTTTTACTTGGTATTCCGTAGCAAACTTTCTACCATTCTTTTCCCTTTCAAAAAAAAGAAAATGCCTGAGACCGGGTTATCTGTCTGAACCAGCCGCAAATATTTTCACAGAAAAAAGAAAGAAAAAAAAACACAAGAGAACGGGAGAAAAAAAAGACAAAAGGGAAAATATTTGGAAAAGAAATAAAAAAGAAAATTGCTCGTTTTTCTCTCTACCTCTCTCTCTTTTCAAGCCCTTCTTTTTCTCTTATTAATCTCCGGATGAGGACAATTAATCCGCACGGAATGTATGAAGCACTTCCTACGTCGGGTTCTGGTGGAAATAATCCCCTTCTCTTTTTTTTTTAAAAAAAAACTGACTTTACGGGTACAGTACGACACACGAATTCCAATTCTTTTAAATCGTTTCTTTCTCCCTTTCGTTTATCACACAC